>JAODUD010000019.1:8820715-8833310 GCA_026784285.1 Stomatorhinus walkeri | reverse complement strand
AGAGACAAATACAGACATGATGGTGAAGGTCATCTGTCACCCACTGGGCTTGTCTACACCCAAAGCACTCTGAAGACACAATGCATGATCCACAAGTCTCTCAGGACAGGCAACTGTTATTCCTCTTCTAATTTAACAAATAAACATTCTCAAAATAACTGTCTTCGCAGGTGTTCTCATCTGATTCAACGAAAGAACAAAAACACAAATGTCAGGTTAAATATCTAGTGTTTTCCCCACATTTGATCAAGTGCTTTCTTTATAAGCACTGCATCACAGGACAAGGAAAGCACGAGAAAACCAAGAAGAGTACAATAGCATTTCTGACAAATAATACAGCCTGTAGCGCACGAAGAATACCTAAGTTATTAATTTCTATGGAACTGACATTAGTCTATTACCACAGACAAACACCTGTCCCTCTGCAGAATATCTGAAAGTCCGGTACTTGCTGTCAGCTGTTACCTGTATCGGAATCGACTCCCCTTAAAGAAAAGGTTGCTGCTGGAGACGGTCCGCACTTGGCTTGACTTCTCCAACCTGCCAGAGCCAAAAGCGGAAATAATGGGTCAAATGCAAAATGATACCAACAGCTCTACGTATCTGGTTATTTCTGCTGTTTCACTAACAATGGAAGCGGAAGGACTCTGCTGGGTCTGTCTCGGCATGTGTCATTATCCTCAAAAGGCCCACAGTTACTATCCAGCTTCAGAACTCATGAATAGCCTTTTTTTCAGACATGTGTGGGTCAGCACCCTGTGTTCTGTGGTAATCAGACAGAACTTGTTGACTGTCTCCTGGCAACCATATCACAGTGGGGAGACAGCATTTTTTAAGTACTTTATTAGGGGCATATTAAACTAAAGAGGTAGATACTTTCAGTCTGTTCTTCCTCCCTTCTCCTTTCTAATAGCCTAGTCCTCTTGACCTACCTGCTGGCAAATCACACAACCTCTTTCAGAAGCTTCCCTGACAATGTTGTTTGAAGCACCTCTACAGTTCTTTTCGTCTGTTACCGACATTAAAAACACCCATCACTTTAATAGCCTCATTGCTACTGACACAGAGAGCCCAGCCAGACCACTGGTCGGTGGATCAAACAGCAGTAATGCTCTGTCCATTCCACAGAGCACAAACCCTGCAGCTTGACAAGTCTCCTTCCAAATGCAAAGACCACATTTTTAAGGACAGGGGAATCACTTTCAGTGGCATCGCTAGCAGACACCCAGCTATGAAAAGTGACAGCAAGAAAACATTTCTGCTACTCTAGACAAACTGCTACCTTCCAGAAACATATGAGTGTTCTCATGACAACAGGACTGAAGAATCCCCATATCAAGGCGGAGGCCTCATCGAAACGTGCCCTGCATCTTCAGGGGCTTCTTCTGCTCTCTATGACTGGCTTTTAGAAGTAGCTCCCATGCAACGAGAGGAGAACACACTAGATCTTCAGCTGGGACTCACTTGTAGAAGGCTTGATTCTCCACACCGCACTTCCACAAGTGCTTGCAGGCCTCCGGCGTGGGAGCAAAGTAGGTCAAGATGATCTTTTTATCCTGCCCACAGGAGAGGCGGGTGAGAGGTGATTCTGCCTGATAAGTCATTCACAACCTAAGAATCAACAGCACAGACCTACTTCTTTGTCTAACAATGAATTTGCATGTCCAATTCTGGTAGACTGTAATGTTCTGGAAGAAAAGGAATAATGGTATAATGGTATAGTCGATTATGGCTTCATAATATGCATTAGGTTTGTGTCTTTATTCAGCCCAACTAAAGACAAGTAAGGATTTCAATAATTTAATATCTCACCTCCTTCTGATTTGCATATATATGGAATGTCTTTCCTTCAAACTTTAGTTTGGTCACCTCATTCCTGTCCACACAGAGATAACTGTTGGCATATCATCTTAAAATGTTCATCAGTATCACCTTCTGAAAACGGGGACTGTGTCATGTTAATTATACAGAAGTGGCAGGATTTAGAAAACAGCAGAAAACGGGGAAGGTTTTTGAAAAAATGTATACTTTTCTTAGTTTCCATACCATAAACGAGAAGCCAATCTGATAATTTGTAAGGTGTTGGGCAGATGTATATGCCAACACCTGTATATCATAGCCTGACTCAATGGAAGGCAGCTTCACTATGGGATCCTACCTCTGCGCTGGGGTCAATTTACAGGCCAACCCACAATATGATAAAGTGATTTTGTTCAGAGAAACTAAATCTCTAGTCCTCCCTGCTGTTCCTTTCCATGCCTTTTCCTATAATATCTCAACAGAAGAACGTCTTTGTTGCACATCACTCACCACTTGAGGAAATGCACTCTCTTGTTCCCCTGAAGCACCACAAACCCAAAAGGGGTGAAAGCCAAGAAGGCGGGGTTTCCAGACACATCCTGGTGAGAAATATTCACGTTTGCACAATAGAAAGAGGATCCTCTCTTCCACAGGTCTTAGTGTTGCACATTTAACCCATTTCCATGTTAGATGAAGTGCTGGAGCCCTTCTGTTTGACTACATTACTCAAGGACTGAAGAACAGCATGGTCCCGCTTGGGGGCGGAACCAGAAACGTTTTGGCCATAAGTGCACTCTCTTTACTGTGGTCCTTGAGGTTACACACAAAGCCAGATGGTCAAGGGTCTTTTATGGAAGGCAATTTCGCTATTAGAACCAGGGTGTGCTGACCCTGTCCTGACCTCCTACAAATGATAACCTTTCATAAACTGTGTGTTCCATTTCATTCCAAAACAAGCAAATATACAAACAAACAAATATCCATCCATCCATCCATCCAATCCTGGGCAGGGCTGTGGTACATGGTGGACGGGACACAGAACATCTGTAATATCTGAGATATAAATTGTAAAGTACTGCAGTAAAACAGAACTGCTGATGAGGCAGTACTTAAAATACTCTAGTAAATATCAAATAATATAAATACTATGAAGAATAAGTACTAATCTCTCCACATGTGTAAGAGCCCCATTTTAGACTTCTAAACAATTAATTCCCCTGAATACTTAGTGTTTCAGGGTCATAGTGACCGACATCTGACAGCACCTGTTGGCTGACCTTGCATGGGTGAGGATCCACTCCATAGGTCTCCAACATCTGTGCCTTCTGCAGGAAATTCCGCTCTGATGTTTCCGGTGTCTGCCCTCTGAACAAAAACCAAAAGACGACATATGCCGTGAAGAAACAAAAAAAACATACAGTCAATCTGCAAAAGCAAAGACAACATTTTGGCGAGAACACATCATTGTTAAAAAGAAATTACTGCTACAGAAACCGAGAGGTTAGCAAAGAAAAAATCTGAAGCTTATGGTGCCAAACGTTTCAAAGTCAATATATAAAAAAGGGAATACTTCAGCATAAATCCAGATAAAAATTAGCCCAGAAGCAGCTTCAGGACAGAGCATCTGTATATAAAACAAAGGAGATGTACATCCATGAATTCAGAGTCAGATAAATTGCAAGTGACAAGAAAAGCTGAAGTGAAGGAAAGAGCAGTACTTCAGAGAGTAATTCCAGGGCCATGGAGAACGGTGACGGCAGTGTCACAACCCGCCAGATGCACAGCCCAAACAGACATGCCCTTGTTTGCTGGGTCTGAAGACATAACCACAGATGACAGCAACATAATGGATCGAAAAACCAACAGGAATTCTTTGCTTTTCTACACAGGGAAAAAAAAATATTCCCTCAAAGCTCGTCTCCTCATCTCAAAATGGCAACAACATGAAAGCTACCAGACCCTGAATAAAAACTTGCACAATCTCACACATCCACATCTCATGGAGCATAAGCTGCTTCAGAAGTAAGGGCTGAAGTCAGAAGACACCACAGTATGGACCAGTGGCTTTTAACCCTGGTACTTTCACGCCATGATTTGTTCAGGGAGTCAGTCCACTTCAGCATGATCTAACTCATTATTACACTAATTTACCTTTGCAGTGCTGAGGCAGGGAAAGTGCAAACACAGCAGTGGGCCGATTCATGGCTGAGGAACACGTGACTAAACAAAGAATCTCAAGTGAATACACAATTGATGTCAGTGGGCTGCAGGCATAATGCAACTTACATTACCGAAAGAGATCTGTGAACAGACAAACTGCACATGCAGAACAAAGACCGGGTTAAACCCCCAACCCAGGAGGTGTGAGGAAACAGTGCAACCTGCCGAGCCAACATGCCCCCCCCCAAAAAATGCAAATTAGTTTTATATACACTCAGGTACAACATCTCCACATGGACCAAAATCTCCAAGGAATGTTTCAAGCACCTTATTGAATCAATGCCACAAAGATTTAGGGCAGTTCTACAGGCAAAAGGAGGTCCAACACAGTACTAGCAAGGTGTACCTAATAAAGTGGTCAGTGACTGCATAACAATAATACTTTTCAAATACATTTGCAAGAAACTCTTTCAAAAGCAATAAAAATATAATATAAAATATTTAAAAACCAAAAAACACTAAAATATTATGGGAAGGATTCAAATTACCATTCTGATATGTTGCCTGTAATTAGTGGACTAATTACATATACAGTGGTACCTCAGTTCTCAAACTCATTAGAACTTGAATTTCTTTAAAGTCGAACCAACCAGTTAAAAAAAAAATGACCTAGATTTCGATCTGAATCTCAGAAGTCAAACCGTGAAAGCCGAACTAACATAACTTGTACGCACGGGGAAATGAGTCACGCGGTATGTCTCTCAGTGCAAACTAAGGGTAATGGTTCAGTCTCAGCCTCGCATTCACTGTGACAGTACCGTGCATGTTTACACTAACTGAATACATATATTTAGTAAAAATACATTTAGACAATGATAGTAGCAGTAATTATTATTATATAATGAAATAAAGATTTCTTATTAATTATTTTAATATTAATAATAACCCATTCATACAGTTAATTATAACAATACTGAGATGCCCAGCAGGGACGGAATGGAGATAAAGGCGCAAACGTCAGGGTATCGGGGAATACGGGGTTTAAGTACAAGTAAGGCAAGCAAAACGCAGATGGACAATACAATGACAGGACTGGGGAAACAAGCTGAAACGCGGACTAAATACAATGGACTCATGACAGCAACAAGAAACAGCTGATCACACAAGGATTCCACATGAGGTTAACGAGGGGGTGTGGCACACTGAAGGAGCGGACCCAGGGCAGGATTCATTGTTTTTTTATCTTTACACATTGTTTGGATACATTTATTTTCTTACCTTAAAAATTACTGTTTTGATAAATGTGCTTAGATGTTTTTAGTACAGTATATGCTTTTCTTTTTTTATCTGGTTCATATTGTGTTTAAATGCTAAAAAAAACATTTCGGTGTAAGCTTTTGGTGCCAGGAACCAATTCATTGGTTTTCCATTATTTCTTATGGTGAAAATTTGATCAGAACTCGAACTTTTTAGGATTCGGTCCGGAGTTCTGAACAGATAAATTTAGAGTCCTGAGGTAGCACTGTATTGTATTTTTTAGGGTTTTAGGGTAGTTTGCCACTAGAGGGCAGCACAGGTTTTGATTACCAGTGAACACATCATTTGCAGCATTTGTGCAGTTCTGCTTGCTGCAGTTATAACCATCTTGCTACCTTCTGGTTCTGCACTGGCTGGTGAATGGTTTCAG
Organism: Stomatorhinus walkeri; assembly: GCA_026784285.1. NCBI lineage: Eukaryota > Metazoa > Chordata > Actinopteri > Osteoglossiformes > Mormyridae > Stomatorhinus > Stomatorhinus walkeri. The sequence goes on along the minus strand of JAODUD010000019.1, from coordinate 8,827,663 downwards.
GAGATGTATATTCAAAGACCTCCCATGAGAGCGCATACTGTCAGGGAGGTAGGAGCTCAGCCCAGCCGTAAGCAACCCATCTCTGACTCACGACTATCTGTGATACGTACCTCATCATGTGATACTCATTTCAGAATATATAAGGTAGTAATAATATTTACATCTGAGGCATGTCCAAAACGCTCAACTTATATTTTGACAACTATTCCTCATAGTTGTATTTTTCACTCAGATCTCACCCTACAGTGGTTTGCATGTAGGCTATAGGCCACAAAAGCAGGTTGCTGAGCAGATTGCTGCCTTTGGTCACATGTAGGTCACATGACGCCTGAAGAACAAGCACCAACTGGAGAAGCAGGAAATTTCCCTGCCTATTCTAATAGCATGGAAGTGTTTATACAAGAGCAACGGTTGGAGTTCCGGAATGATTTCCTTATACATATCGGCCTATCAGAATAGGGGCCACAGCAACCATGCTAAGGACTGCACTAATCGGGGCATACACTGGGAATTCTGCGTACAGGGATTTGTGTTTAGGTAGTGATTAGGGGCATTATTATCCCAATTCATAAGTCTGTGTAACAGTTATTAGGGCAATGCGTTAGGGGAGTAAATAGATATACAATAAAACATTACATTTGAAATGACCCACCTTGCTATTGTTGCACTGTTCTACACTAGCAATATCGTACCCCACTCTAATCTAATCCTTTCTTTTTTTGTACAAGGAAGTAATTTGTTATATTCCCAGCTGACAGTTTGTGTACCTTTGCATAAGCCACTACCAACCTCAATATTCAATTCAAAGACTAAATTAGCTCTTTTGGGGATAGTATTAGTTCAACAGTGTTTTAGATGGAATGGAAATCTGCATATGTACCAGCCAGTCAGAACTGGGATTTGGGACTCTGGTAGAGCATAAACACACAGCACACAATCAATAAGCCCCAAACAGTAAAATACGAAGAATGATGATGATTGTACTTAAATCATACATCAGGAAATCAGAAAATCTAACTATAGATGAATATAGCGCACACGTGGTGGCTATGATGTACAAACGTCACACCAAAGCATTAATGAGCACTTAGCATAAACACTGCCACACCTGCACAATGTTTCTTACATTTAGTACAAAAAAACTACAATTTTCCATTTATTAGGAAATATCTTCCTGTTTTTTTTTTGGAAGCGAATTCTCTTTCAGTATTAATGGTTAAATCAAATACCTGAAAAGGTTCCTAATAAAATAGGTCAGTGATGTATAATAACAACAGGCATTATGAAAGCAACAACCCAATGAATTGGTTAAAGGAAAAGCCCATGAACACACGAAAAGTGACACTTAGCTGCAAAGATTTAGCACAGTTTTAAGTACTGGGGTTCTATACTCCTGACAGGCTGATTAAATCGTCCTGATTAAAACATCTACACTTCTTGACAGGCTGATTGAGAACAGGCATCCACCAATATACACGGATACACACACACAGGTTTGTAGTAATGTTCATAAGTCATCATTCAACATCATTTTAAGAGTATACGCAAGTACAAAGAACCTTGATGCTGCATAACAGGTTTTTACCACATTGTGGGGACAATTTGGTCCCTACAATGTAATATAAAACTAATCCACACACACACAAAGAAACACACGCAGGTTTGTAATTATATCTCTGTGGGGACTCTCCATTCCTTTCTATGGAAAAATCCCAAATGACAACCCTAACCCTGACCCAGCCCTCCACATAAACAGGCAAACAAAATACAAGACTTTTCAAATTTTTAGTTTTTGATTTTTTCTGCTTGAGGGGAACAAAAAATGGTCTTCACAACATCAAAATATTTTTTTTTAAATTGGGGGGCCATCTTGTCCACATAATTTAATATATGCATTCCACTACCACCCCCCATGAGAGTCAATTCCTTCCTTGAACGCTGAGGTCCAAATTGTTCTGGATAGTTTCTAAGCAAATATCACATACTTATATGAATATAAACGGGAAATACTTCTATTCAAATGGAATTTATTTGCAGACATGACAGTCACACTGCACACCGCCACCCTTCTCTCCTTAAACAGCACCAGCAAGTTAAAGAGGCACCAGTATAATTCAGCCTCCGATTTTAAAGGTTTTATGTTTCCTATTGAAATGGTTCCTCCATCCCTTTGAAACACACCAGAGTAAGAGGATCAAAGTCAATACACCAACTCCGCAGACAAGCCAGGAGAACGGTGGAGCACAAGCAGTCAAACGAGGTTAATGATGGAGCCAATGCGGACCAAGCAGGGTAATTATGCAGTGACAGAGGGACACGGATGAGGGGTGAGAGAGTGCACGCGGAACGTGCCCCCCAGCCCAGGGGACGCAGGTGCCCTTACATCAACTCTGTCTTGTGGATTTCGGCGATTCGCCGCTCCAGCTTCTCCGAGTGCTTGGGGAAGAACTGGAACTTTGAGCTGTACCCTTCTGGGTGTTTCCCGGGGTCATAGTCTCCGATCTCAGCTGAGGGGGGAGAGAGAAGCGTCAGTGTGGGACTCGGCACACGCTGTCCTGCACAAGCAGCAGAAGGGGGCTCAGTACAGCCTCTTTATGTATCTCATGTACATTCAGACACAAGGACACGCAGGGAGCCCTGATATCCCTCTAACAATCTGGCCTCATTTAGCAAAAATCAAGCAGAAACTTAGTTATGGTAGCAGGTCTCACAGCAAGTAAATCCACATTTGCTGCAATTCAACATGACCTGGGTGAACCACACTGCATCATACATCCAACACCACTCACCCAAAGTCACTTATCCAGGTCAGGGTCACAGTGAGCCTGGAGCCTGACTCTTAGAAGGGACAGGGCACAAGCAGGGGACCCCCTGGACAAGATACCATTGCAGACACTCAACATTAGCATTATGTAAATGATCTTTCAAAGCAACTGGCTTATTTCTGAATCAGCAGAATGTTGTCCTGCACTGTACCAAACATAAGCAGAAATGGAAAGGAACTGACATCTAGGCAAGGAGCAATGGCAACTTAAATAAATAAAATCAGTATATGACTGAGTGTTAAAAGTAGACATAAACAGCACTGCACTGAATTTTTCGTTTTTCTAACAGCGTTTCTTTTACTGGTGCTGGGTTATTGCTCTGAGGTTCCTGAAATCCTCCATCCAGTTACCCCATGCAAGATTAGTTCCGTAAATATCCACTAATTAGACAGAGATGTCAGTGAGCCGGCACCACTTTTGAGTCTTTAGCATGATCGTGTAGTTCCCGGAACTCCAGTCCCAAGGGAGGCGTTTGGTCACCCTGTGAAACACCCCTGAGATAATGTAGGGCCAGTAATAAGCATCGACGCAGGTCACATGGGACACAGCGGACAGAAGCCACAGCCCCACCCAAACGGCAACAATGCCTGAGGCAAAAAGCCACGGCCCACCCATCCAGTGACATCACGCTGCAAGCTAGGGGTGCGGATCTTGGGCCATAAAGCTGTCCTCAGCAGACCCCACAGAAAATTCCAGATGAAACCAGCAGACTATTTTTTGACTGTTTTTATATTAGTTCTTGGACAGCTGAACTGGTCTGAATTATGAAGAAGTACATCCTTTTCTTAAATCCAAGTCTATACATATAATGGTTTGTAATGGAGACTTTTTCAGCTGTAGGAAAACCCACAGGAAATTCTCCCAGAATTTCTCACAGGCAGCAAAGAGCATTTTGGCTATAGATAGGTAATTTCAGACATTAATGTACAATAGAGAGACTCTGGTGGGTTTTATGTCTGTGGTCTGTGGTATGTCAGATGGTTTCCATTCAAGTGGCCTGGCGTGACAAGCTTAGCTGGAGTGATAGAGTGAACCTTCACCTTGCAGAATGTACGCGGCCAGCATGGCGGCGTCTGACGTCTTGCACAGGAGGCGGCCGTGGTACAGATCCCTCTTGATCTGCAGGAAGACGAGATACCTGCAACACAACGAAGGAAAACAGCCAATCAGAGCTCCGCATCTTTCTTGACCTACCAAGAAATAAAAAAGACCCAGGAATTCTGGGATTCTCTTTGTTGTTGTCTGAGAATGGAATAGCAAATGTCACCTGTGAGAGTCTCAAAGGGACACTGATTTAATCAGAGACGTCCAATAATAGTTTATTGTGATTTTAAGTTTGTATCCTTGGGAGCCGAAGAGGTTTTCTTTTGTTTTATTGCTGTGCATTTGAGAGGTGAATCGACATTACGTTGAATGGTGCTGCTCAGTCCAAGTGTCCCAGAGGCTAACAATTACCCACCTGCTCAGGTCTCTGCACATCTGCAGAGGGAACTTAGAGGATGGAGACAGTTCAAGCTGTAACACTGTGAGATCACTGTAGATACAGGGCATGTCTAACAATCTCTCTGACATTCTAGAAAACAAATCTCCATTCTTAGATTTTCCTGGCTGAGATTGCTCTATTTCTTCAATTTCAGACAAGATATTCAATTTCACATCAGATTCCCTTGCCACTATAAGAAAGCCAAACTAGAAATAAATCATTCATACAAAAGGGCTTAGCCTAATGACCCAGCAGAGTACTCAGTAGAGTACTCAGCACAGTACTCAGCAGAATTCTCAGAGTAGAAAAGAAACATAAGTTTTTCTTAATTTCTCTCATAATATAACACTCCCAAGCAACCTTTCCTTGGTCTTCAAGAGATACAGAAAACTAAATCCAGAGCTTAGGAAAGAGCACAGCACTCCAGCAGTATGTTTCTGTTTTTGTACCGTCTCCTTCACCTTTCAAATGCAAAAATCCCGAAACGATGTAATTTGCGGTTTTTGAAAACCGAGGTGCTGCACCTGCGCTCCCGGCCAGCTAGCTTCCGCCCGGGATTTCTGAGCTGTCGACAACCTCAGCCGCAAGCGAGTGGGCCTCACCAGCTCGGGGAACACCATAATCGGTTCAGCTGAGTGCTTATATGTCGAAGTGGACCGGCGCTCAAACCAATTCTGCTTTTTATATGACTCTGAATTACTCATTTGCACAGCAGTGAACTGATCATTAGGAATAATTGATTATAAGGAACTGTCCAGATTTGATTGGCAATAATTTAATTGTTTTTTTTTTTAGTCTTAAAAAAATACTCCAGCGTTATCAGAACTAAATAGTGGTACTTAAACTGGGTCCAGGAATTGGCCAGTAGTTTTGACACAATAATCTTAATTATGTCAAGTAGAATCTGTCCAAAAAGGTAATTAGAAGTACAAAACAACATTAGGCATCCTTGGGTTCATTTTGGGTTCATTTAACTGTTTTAAACCCTTTTAAATTCCTGTTTTATGTATAAAGAACATAAACATTTTTTTTAGCATTTGAGACATAGCAAAGACCACTGCAGTGTGTGAACGTAAGTGCACAGCTATAAATAGCAGATAATTAATTACTAATTGGACCTATTAAACCAGTGAAATTGGTTTGAATAGAAACCCACTTGCATGGCCCTCTGGGGACTGAACTGGGAGACCCCTGAAGGGCCAGTGTTGGAATGGAGGCGGCCCTCACCCCCCCATGCAGCGCTGGCCAGCAGGCGGACACGTCTCTTTGGGTCCCTGACGGGTTCCTCCCCAAGTTTCCGGCCCCCAGAGCGAGTGCCCCCCCCCCCGTTGCTCAGGACACATGCTCATCTTGAGCTTCCCAAGTAGAGCACCACTATGAACGCTAAAACTATTTCACTTAAGGTGCCATATGGGGTTGGGGAAAAAAGAAAAGCAATTATGGTTCCTCTATTCTCTCTTGACAGCAGCACGGAGGCTATTGCTGTATCCACCAGTCAATTCCTGCCCTATATTTCATGTCCCTTATCACCAGACACCTTTAATACAACCCAACTTAACTCCATTCAGTCCATGACATATTCAATGGCCTCTAATATCAAGCACACCTACGATGGACTACCCTTACTCAGAGAGCAAGATGAATTTCCTCAGGTCCTTGGGATCAGGGATTGACATAACTGGTATGCAAGTATGCATTTACCTTTAAAAGTGATACGTGCGGCAATCGATTGTTGTATCAGTGTGAATGTGAACGTATTTTATGTGCATTTGCGCCGATATGACAAGAAATTATTGTGCAGGTGCACTTGTGTACCAGTTATGCCATTACCTGTATGGGATACATCCAGCTTACAGGAGGTGTGACTTAAATGCCTTCGCAAAGTATTTAAAGAGCACAAAATTACTAGTAAACATGATGGTGTCAGAGCTTTAGTGGGTGTTCCTAAAGGGCATGATTTTACAGGAAAAATGCAAACAGAGCTCAACATACTGTTACCTCACTGAAATGATCAGCTTTGACTATGCTGACTGACCCTAACCCTCAATGAAAGTGACATCGACATTTGCATAATTAGTTAAAACCTCCAGAATATCCAGCTATTTTATTATGAAGCCTCAGAAGAGTCAGCTAAAAGTTCCTTTAAAGGTTTTCTTTATCTCTAACCCTAACAAACGCATCTCCCATCATGGACACTGAAACCCATGAAGGTCAAATTCTTGAATTTTTCTGTCCCTGCTACATGTGGAATATAAGGAGGACAGAGTTGTCTTTTCTAGGCACTAATGAAAATTGTCTGAAATTTTTGCTAACTGTTGAAGGCCTAATCGGAACAGAACATGTTATGGTTCAGTTAATAATAATGAATTGATTTCCATGGGGAAATTGTCTTTACACCCCCCTCAGCTTGGTCTTTGTAGAGCAAGCTGTCCACAAAGGGCAGCCACCCATTGGGGCGCCCAAGGAGCTGGCAGTTACAGGCCTTGCTGAAGGACCCACAGACATGCAGAAGCTGGGTTTGAACCAGGAATGTTCTGATTAAAGACCCACAGATTTAGGCCACTAACCCACACACTGATCCCAATCCAACCGTGACCTATATGATTCCCCTGAAGCTATCAACAGACTGTCAAAATGTTT
>JAODUD010000019.1:8799571-8817315 GCA_026784285.1 Stomatorhinus walkeri | reverse complement strand
CGAATACCCTTGCAGATTCAAGGGGCCAAGCACTTTACACGGGCCACAGTAGAGGCACAGATACCCTGGCAGATTCAAGGGACCAAGCACTTTACACGGGCCACAGTAGAGGCACAGATACCCTGGCAGATTCAGTGGTCCCATCCCTTTACAGAGGCCACAGTAGGACCTTAGACCGTAAATGTCTACAGTGCTACCATGAGTTGCATTATGAGGTGAAGAAATGTCTACCTGAGGCAATTATATTAATTTCATGACAATTTTTGCATCACTCAGAACAAACAACAATGCATTTTTAGTGTTTAAATATTTTAACGAATATTATTTGAAATACCAGTGACACAAAAGGCCTGACCATGAATCTAACATTAATATTTTTTGCCAATGTACTTAGATTTAATGCCAGTTCACAATGAATACTATTTAACTATTTACTTTTCACCTCTATTCAGACTTAATGGATGCATATAGTTAGCTACATATGGTAAAGTGACAGCTAAAAATATTAAGAATTTAAAAAAAGAAAGGAATGCTGGATCAGTCTGTGGAAATGATTCATAATTTAGACGGGTTGTGACACGGAGAGCTGGGGAATTCTGGGTAAGTAGCACATTGTAAATCGCAAACATTTTTCATCAATTCTTCATACTGCATATACTCCACAAGTGTGTGGAAGAAGCACATATAACCTCATAAAAACTGTAGAAATGTCCATAAAACATGTTTATTGTGATACTTAAGTGAAATTTCTTCCATTTTTTTACTAGGTTTCAGAATCGCAGCCTCAGCAATTTTAACAATAAATACAAGACCTTTTATATTGACTACATGAGCCTCTTATCATATGTTCAGTGAATTACAGTTATAATATAAGGCTGTCTTATTAAATGATACACCCGTTTACATCATGAAATCATCACATCGTATGATGAAGGGCAAACCACCTTGCTGGGATTATTGTCTAAAAACACTAATATGATCTAAAAGACATTCCGGAATCACACCGTGGCATTTTAAAAAAACAGTCGAGAATATAAATTCTACACTGTGATGATTCCCCTGATTATGAATGGAAATCTGAGGCCCTCTCTGAACGCATCTACAAAGAAACCAGAGAAGCGATTGATCCAAAATCAATCCAATCCAAAATTTATTTTTTAATTTATTTTTATATTTAATTTTTTAATTTAGGTGCTTAATGGGAAAGGCAGAAGGGATAATTGGGAGACGGGAAATAAACCGGTAAGGTAGGCACCGGTGACAGCATCGGCAAGTCCTGCCGCCCTGCAGAGGTTACAGCTGGATGCTGCGAGGTACCAGTATGTACTCTGACAAGAGCGAGGGGGAGGGAAGCCAGCCCCCCCCTAAGCACAGAATCGTCAGCTGGTTTGTGCCAGAGTTGGCAGGCGGTCGCTTCCCAGTATCACTGTGAGGAGTCTCCTAATAGCAACAGCCTACGCTTACTGTACTGGGAGTGGCCCAGTTTGAATCCGGCACCAGGAAGACTAATCTACTGGACACACACACAAGGACTGGTGTAGCTCGCGAAGCCAGGGGCACCTTCCAGAAATTAACCTCTACGATGGCATTTGGTTATAGCATTTTTGTGTTCGGTTAAATGATTTTAGTACTTGACCACAATTGAAATTTAACACCTTTATTCAATGACTAACATCCTGTTTTGACCACACACACTACCGATGCCGTTTTCCTGATTACCCTTATTGCATCACTCTGATCGAGTAAATAAATTTAAGAGTGAAAGTGTATTTCCCTGCATCACCAGGTCCGATGAGAGTAGCTCACCCGCTGCTTGTCAGGGTCCACATATCTGATGCCGAAGTAGTCCTTCTCCAGGAGGTTCAGGTGGTGACAGATGAGGTCAAACAGGTACTGGCCTTTAGCATCTCGCTGTGAGGGAAATAAAAGCGACAGGGCGAATAAAGCAACAATAGTTTAAATGCGTATTATACAACACAAACGAATGGCTAAATGCCATTTCAACATGGCGAAATAATGGGACAAGAATGTAATAGTGCCCTTGGGAAGCAGTAGATAGGATCTGGCAAGAAACAGATTAGAATTACATACACTAGAAGAGTGTTTCCCAACCCAGTCCTCAGGGACCCCTAGACGGTCCACATTTTTGCTACCTCCCAGCTTCCTACCAGACAGTCCACATTTTTGCTCCCTTCCAGGAGCAAAAATGTGGACTATCTGGTAGTCCTTGTGGACTGGGTTAGGAAACACCGCACTAGAAGGCAGTTAAAGTTTGAACAACATTTGCACTGCCCCCCAACCCCCACCCTCCCATCTTTATCAAACATTGATGTGCAGGTATGGCTGTCCTAAATGTCGTTCACAGAAAGTCGGCAGCAGACACGGATTCAAGGCAAGATAAAAAGATCGGGGAATGAAGTCTCATACAGATGGCAGATATATTTTTGCAATCCCTGTTTGAAGCTTTGCAGGCTGGCGGCTTGGCCTGCAGCCAAGAGAGAGATGGGGTGGGGGTTCACACAGGATATGCTCCCCCAGCAAAGGATGCCTCATTGACAGTCTACTACCATCAGGATTGATGGCATTGATTTGATAGATTCGGTGTGGGGTTTGGCAAGAAGACACCATTTCTACTCTCCTGTTTTGGTACAAACACACACACTCTCACTTAAATGCGATCAGCCATACCCCCCCTCTCTAACACAACATCATTACAGAAGAAAAGGGGTGACAATGTTTGTCTTCTGAGTCCATACCTTCTCTCAAAATTTACCCTCATAAATAGCAAAACCTATAAACACACTCAGACACAGACAGATTTGTAGTTACATCTTTGTGGGGACTCCTCATTCATTTTTATGGGGAAAACTTTCATCTCAACATGACGACCTTAACCCTACCCAGCCCTAACCTTAACCATAAGTAACCAGACAAAACAAGAGACTTTTGGTATTTTTAGTTTTTTGGTTGCAGTCACAGGTCTTTGTGGGGACCTGAAAAATGGTCCTCGCAATGATAAAATAACAGATTTTTATTAAATTGTGGGGAACATTTGTTCTCCACATTGTAATATAAACATAATCCAAACACACACACACACACACAAGCTACAATTCCCAGCATACAAAAGTGCTTTCTCTGAGTAGTATCTTTCTCTGAGTAGTATGCGTCAGGCTACACTGTTTGTAGATGCAGAAGGAGGGACTGTGCAGTGACCCGTGAGAGGACTGAGAGGGAACGGCCTGCCCAGGGCTGCCCTGAGGCGGACCTCCCCTGAAAAGCCACACGGGGGATCTGTATGATGGACTAGGAACGCCCAGGCAGAGAAGGCAACATGTGGCCCAACCTGATACCTTTAACACTATTTCAGTCACACTGCTAGTTCAACCAAAAGGGTTTGAATAAAAAAAATTACTGGCTTCACAATGAATGTACATATGATGAAATGATAAAACATGGGTCATTGATCAAAATGATTTGAGAAGGCAGACATTTAAAGTCACCTCTGAACATTGGAATCACAGAATGAGTCATGTGACTGCAGCGTGCGCATCTCTCCATAAATCTCATTTACGCAACAAGCCTGAATCAATGACGGACTGAGGGTCCCAAGTGCCCAAGTGCTGATTTTCTCTCCTTCTTCAGAAGCAGTAACAGTCTGCCGCCTGAGGCACAAAAATTAAGTGGCAGACACTTAAACTAGTCCGTTCAACTACACTGGTCAATGGTTGCAGCTGCATACAATCCAGTGTCAAACATGAGCCAGCTGGCAAGCATGGAGCTGTTTTAGTGAAGGAAACTGAAGCCTAATATCTCTGTGAATTAGGCACAAGTGACATATTGCACTTGTAAGTAGAAAATGTCCATAGTACTTTGTAGCCTTGAGTAACCAGACTAGCAATTGGGTACAATTGTAAGTTGCTAAGCAACAAATTCTACACTGATATCCAGCCACATAAGCAAATAAAGCGCATAATGTGTAAGAGCAAAAAAATAAAATATTATCTCTGGTTTAATGCATCTGGTAAATAAGATCCCATTTCGCAGCGATTTTCTGTGGGGTTTCATTAGTGCAGACAGGAAGTAGACAGGAAGTGGATTACATTTAGGCTTTTTGTTTTACTCATGGGAGGGAAGTTAGCTAAGACAGGCAAGATCTAGAACTGAGAATCTGTACTGGTGGTGGTAATGAGGGAGCGGGGGGGTTGATTAAGTCTCAGCATTATTTTTACTTAACTGTTTTCCTTTTTAAAAGCTAGCATGCTAGAATCTGCCGCCATCACCACACCACTGGAGTTCTGACGCTCGGCAGAGATGACAGGCGAAATCCATTAAGCTGCGCTGCCAGAGATTGCAGAAGCCGCTGTCAGGGCAGAGACGTCTGGCAGCTGGCATCACTGGGCACAGGGCTACAGAACCACCGGGCAACCCTGACCACCTACAGACCCATCACACAATGAAGTCCAGCAACGGTGCAGTGCCATGACGTTCAAAGTGTGATGCTCTTTGACGAACATCTCTTCAAATACCACCGCTGCCCCTTTGAACAACTGCTTCTTCATCTGTGAGGGCGTTCTTGGGCTTCCAAAGCTGTGGGCCTGCATGTGTTTACCAGACAGAGTTCATTTCTAATCCACTTCAGTGACACAAGCCAAGGATGGTATTATGTCAATGTCCGATACTGTCTGGCTGACTGGATGGATAAGTCTAACTTAACATAATGCTCTCACGTAAAGTGTTTAAGCCAGAAGGAATTCAAATGAGTGATGAGACAGTCAGTTATTGAAGGCTCGGTGACCACACAGAGGGGCATTACCAAGGAGTGAGGTGCTGGCCCCAGAAACAACCAGGAAGAACTCACTGCAGTAACAGCCTAGCACAGTGAATTAAGCAGAGCTCACCCAATAAGGTGACAGAAAAGTCCCACAGAAGAGGGCGCCTGAGTCTCCATGACTGGCACATGGAGGACGTGTTCCGTGGTTCTGCCATACCTCTGACTATTCAGAAGGAGACTAAGTTTGGACACCGTCACCTGTCTATCACAGGATCCAAGACATCTGCTAGACATCAGCGTAATGATTTGATAAAAGCTCTGACAAAGCATTTGGGATGTAGGTGTGTACCGGGAAAATCCTCTGTGTGATGGACTCTTATGGCATTTTTCAACTGCGATATAAGAACTGACCCACACCCAAGCTGTACCATGAGAGACACTCGTTACAGTGCGGTTACAGTGCGGTTACAGTGCGGTTACAGTGCGGTTCCAGCTTGCTTCAGCTTTTTTACTGCAGGAGGGTCGGCTCGGTAGAGGCCTTGCTGGGTTTGGAGAGCGACAGTGATGTAAAACCGAATAGACGCTTACTTACTGTTCACACTGAGCTCATGATGATATACTCTGTGCTAATTTCACCTAGCAAGTAAGAATTGCCGTCTTATGTGCTCGTCAATGGGTGGCATGGTGGTGCAGTGGTTAGTGCTGCTGCCTCACAGCCAGAGCGTCCTGGGCTTGGTTCTGTGCGGAGCTCACATGAGTTTCCACTGGGGGCCCCTGTTTCCTCTCACGATCCACAAGTGTGCAAAGCAGGTTGAGCGGTGAGTCTAAATGGGCCCTGTGTGTGTGCACCCTGGGATGTGTTGGCGTCAGCCCAGCGTTGGCTCCTGCCTGTGCCCCTGGTTCCTGGGGTAGGATCTGGTCCCCCCTCATGATCTCAGTTGGGAGTGTGTGATTAATGGTAATGGATGTTGTCATCAAATATTAGCATAAATTTTCATTATGGATTCATTTCATTCTACAGTACTTTTTAATAAGGGAGAAATTTTCAGGTTCCTAGTTATCAGGAGTCCATCAATGCATTACAATATGTGATATTACTAAAAGTAATAATATATAGAATACACCCTTTTTCCTTCAGACAATCCATGCATATCCATGCACACCACTGGCATCTCCATGCTTTTCGATCAGAATGTAGTGATTGTAGTCGAAGGAAAAGCGCCATGAATTCCACACCTGGGTCTCAAACTAGCCTTATTGCCCAAATGAAGGGCCTTTCGACTGCCCTGCACTGAGCTTACAGCACAGCCCTCATCTCCACACACGCGCTTAGCTCCTCCCACAGGAAATGGTTTAATAGAAGGGGAACCACAAACTCCCGGAGAAGAAAACTGTAATTAATCATAGGGATACTGACAAATTGTTACTCCTGACCGCCTTGTAAGTGGCCCCTTACACAAAGACATGAGGGCTGAAAAAAATCCATCTGCTGCTGTGCTTGAGCTTATTAGGAAGGAGCCAGTAAAGATAACGGGTTAGGGCTCTCTGCTCGTGAGGCCGGAACTGAAAGCTAATATTATCTTTAATGGAACTAACAGGTATAGATATATGAACACACACACACACACACAGACACACACACACACATACACACACTGTTTAATCTGCTGAGCATCACTTGCTCAGCAATACCATCCAGCACAGATAATCCACTTCAGGAGGAAGGCACCGCAACAGCGTGACGCCTAACGAATGGGTTTGCCGAGGACCTCGTTAGAGCACCCTCATCGGCTGCGGCTAAAAGCTAAAACAACACAGTGCAAAACGCTGAATTCTACAAATTAGTGTGGAAAAATTTTAAACGTCATGGTGTCTTTACTTTTCGCAGCATACCAAGAAATACGTTTCAATGTATTGTATTAATTTGGATTAGTAAAAAGTATTATTACTACTGACATAGAGGCCTGTGTGTGTGTGTGTATATATATATATATATATATATATATATATATATATATTGTAGCAGGGAGGGATTTAAACCCATTAAACTGACAGCATTTATGTTCCTGTGTGGGTTATTCTGAGTCCCCGATTTAAGAAGTTGCTGAATGTAAATATCTATATTGTTTTTGGTTTGTCACTCTTGCTATGTGGACGTTATATGGCTGTTAAATATATATACAGTGGGTATTACATATCCATTCATGTTAAAAGTTGTATTTACTGCACTAACATTTTTATTATACAACAAAATATTTATATAATGGGACCCCAAAGCACTTTTCTCCTCAAGACGAACCCTGTCTTCCACCCCAGGACGCATTATTTAATACCAAACCTCTGTAAAGTTATTCATTATGTTGAAAACCACTTCATTGCTGATTAGTTTAATGTGATATTCACTGTTTATTACATCAGAATCTACTCAGAAATCAGAGTTCTGTGGGATTGTACAATAGCTAAGACAGTGGAGTTGTTTGTTGACGGAGGTTGTGGGCAGGAATCCTCTGTGTGTGTGTGGATTAGGTTTATATTACATTGTGGGGACCAAATGTCCACCACAATGTGATTTTGACATTGTGGGGACCATTTCCCCCCCAAAAATCTGTGCAATCAACGCAATCAAAATACTAAAAATGCCAAAAGTATCATTTTTTGTTTTGGATACCTATGGTTAAGGTTAGGGTTGGGTCGTCATGTTGGGATTAGGGTTTTCCCCATAGAAATGAATGGAGAGTCCCCACAAAGATATAATTACAAAACTGAATCGAATTGGTGACTCTACACTGACCTTACAGCGTGTGTGTGTGTGTGTGTGTGTGTGCATAATCAGTGTCCTGGCCAGGATGTTCCCTGCAAGCCTAATTTGGGAAGCAGATGGATGGATTTTTATCTTCCATTTCCTACAGTGCAGCAGACTTCCAGATCTCAGCAATTTGTATCATTTCAATATTCCGCCTAGATTACTCCTCATCGTACGACAGCAGCAGGGATTCGCGGATTTGCTATTCGGTGTCAGGGCGCTGGAGTTCCAACATTCGTCATTCAGGGAATTCCAGGATATATGTGCCTAAGTTTAAGGAACATGTCGCATTTATATGTCTTTCCCTGTTGATTTTAAAACAGATATCATAATAGAAGCTACCCCAGATATGTCAGGAACTGATATTTTGGAAAATAAAGGGCCAGTTGTCAGTTCATGACATGCGTGGTAGAACATTCTTTGGAAGCCTGGTCCTTGTTGTATGGTACATCACCACCTTCCTCACTGAAGCCCATCACATGCATCCATTGTTATCTGAGGAATTTGTGTATTTTTCCTTCACATACTCTGATTTTCTCCTGTAGTCCGAAGACATGCCGACAGGGACTGGCACCCCATCTAGGCTGCGAGTGATCAGAAGACAAATGCATCACTCGTCTGTGGATGATGCATTCGAAACACCTGCAGCAGAAGCCTGGAGGCCATTTCCATAAACTGGACTAACCTGGTGAAAAACATCAACAAAACATCTGCAGGCTATTGATTAGCGTGCTTCTGAACCACAGGTCGATTCCATAAAGCTCGCCAGCCAGTTCCCACTCCCAAGAGGAAATTTTCTCTTGACTGCCTGTATTCATTTACAGTTAAATGTACATAAATAAATAAGGTTCACTGGGGGACGGGCGATTCTCAGAGTGCAAGCAAATTAAGTGAAACACATGTCTGCAACCTCTGTGCTATCACCCGCCTGCTTGGAAACAGCCTTAGTGATTCTCACTTCCTCTGGAATATATAAAACACTACTTTATTTACTATTTATTAATTAATTTATTTTATTTCCCCAGATTTTACTACTCGGTGCAGTGACAATGTTTGTGAACCCAATACTAGCACGGGCGACCATCCAAGGACACTCTACCCGCCAGGGAACAGGAGTCGGTGTACATGAGCCCTTCTGATTCCTGCACTGAGCACGAGTCGTGTGCCAAATGGAGAACCTGCTACAATCCCTCCTTCCAGCGGCCGCAACTCGCAAGCGCCTGACAGAGCAGTGGGGCTGCTTAGCCGCAGACAGCAATTTTATTCTGGTTCTTTTCTGCTTGGACAGTGGCGTCTGCTTCTCTGCCTGTGGCCCTTTTGTCACGACTGAAAAACTGCCGCACTGTGCAGATTTCAACCCCAAATCGGTAAGCAGGATTCCATGCGCAAGGAGAGAGTTTAAGTTGGACATGTGGACGGTGCACGTCGATCATTATCTCAAACCACAGCCATTGCATAGTACCTCCAAGGCAGCACCCAAACCTGAAGCTTGAGGTCACCATTCCCCCAATTCAAAGGGATTCACCATCCAATGAGATGTTCCCCTGAAAATCTAGTGTGGGCTAAGGGCTAATGGGCTAATGTGCTAACAGCTGCAGAGGGATTGTGGGGGAAGACGCTGCTATGCCGGGCAGAGGCCTGTCTGCGACTGAACCCCATGTGCAATAAAAAAAAAGGCAGGAGGAGGAGACCCACAGAATATGCGAGGGCTAAACGAGAAGCAGCATCACGCCGGCGGCCCCCGGGTCCCTCTACGCCACGACTCTGCAGGATGGCTTTCGCTTCACATTAATTATTCAGATGGTTTCCGTATCGGCGAGGAAACCAGTGCATGAATAAATCATGATGTTGTGAGGAGCAGGAAACCAAAGTCACTCTGAACATGTGTCATATGTAAATGTGTGTGTTAAGCTCGGGAAGATTCAGCATTCAGAACTTTCAACAGATAATTTAAGAAGAACCCCGACCACACCGCACTTTCCACCAAAACACATGCACACACCCCCATGAACCCGATGGTGGTTAAGCGTCTGTGTCTCTAAAAGGACCACCCAGCCATGCGCGCTTGTGGCTTCATCCTCCATCCTGGAGGTTGGCGATGTACAGGCAGAGGGCGGGGATATCACTAGACACTCCCACCAGCACCGACTGGCTAAGAGCTGCACCACATTGAGTGACACCAAGTGGCCTCATGCCTCTAGCTTGGGGGTTCAGATCCCAGCCCCCCCTCTGGCCGTGTAGAGTTCTTAATGTAACGTGGGTCTTCTCTAGGACATGCAGGATGGATGGATGGATGGATAGATAGATAGATAGAAAGGAAATTTAGGCTAATTGGTGTCTCTAAATTGCCTGCAGCGTGTGTCTGTCTTTGTGTGTGTGTGTGTGTGTGTGTGGTCCAGGTATATCTTACCTTGTGGGGACCAGTTTCTTGGGAAAACTCTGTGACTACAATGAAAAAATTAAAAATGCAAAAACTGTTGTATTTTGTTTGGTTACTTATGGTTATGGTTAGGGCTGGGTAGGGATTAAGCTTGTTACAGTTAGCATTAACATTTTTCCCATAGAAATGATTGAGTGGTTCCCAAAAAGGTATAATTACACGACTGTCTGTGTCTGTCTTTCTGTGTGTGTGTGTGTGTGTGTGTGTTCCCTGTCCTAGACTGGCATCCCATGCTTTTCCCATTTCGTCGGGGAGAGACTCCAGCTTCCACACATGTCCCTGACCAGGACACATGGCTGAGGGATTGGTGGCTATATCCCCTTTGTGGGGGACAGAAAGGAAAAAGACCTTATCAAAGCACTAGATATAATATTCTGCAAGGAACTTCTGATGTTATGTGTTACTGTGGTCTTTGTTACAGCTTATTCTGTCTGCACCATAAAGCACTAACAAACAGCCTGTCAAAGTACATGAAAGGCGACGCTACTTCTTGCTCGGCGCGTAGAGGGCCTGTCAAAGACCAGAGTGCCTTTCCCCGTACTCTCCACCTCCAGCTCCAACACGCAGCCCGTCAAAGAGCAAGTCACTCAAACCGTGCGACATTTTAGACTGGATACATTAACCAGAAAGGAAAAGAGGAAAGGCGAAGCAGTAACCTGCTTATGGGTCAAGGGCCGTCTGTCACTAATGGGGTTTTCCATCCAACCCCTCCAAAGTATGAGAGCCTTAATGAGTAATGGCTCACCAGCAGGGCCGAAAGTGTGGCCAAACTCGGCCGTTTGTGTCACCGCCATCTGATTGGTTGTAATCCATGGAGATACCAATGTTCTGCAAATGGATTATTGGAAGGAAATTAGTAGTATCACACATCATGATTTATTGATTCATTGCTGATAACTTTAAACTTGAAAACTTCCAACCTCCTACTTAAAAATGTACCACAGAACAGCTGAACAGAACGGATATGTAATGCAAATTCACACAACGGATGCTAGATCCACAAGCGTTTAAAACTAACATAAGACAGTGATTCTCACAGACAGTTCAAGCAGAAATTAGCACATAGTAAATCATGTAGACCGTGTGAACGATAAGGCTCTGCTCGGTTTGGTGTCACGGTTTCTCTCCAAACCCAGCAACGCCTTTACCGAGCCGATATTTCTGCAGTGGAAAACCGAAGTGAACCAGAACCGTGCTGTAAATGGTCTCGTTGTGGTTTGGCTTGGGTACAGGTTTGAGCCTGTATGCCAGCAGAAAAGCATCAATTGACTTCTGCTTTACCAACGACTGCCTTCATTTCCCATGATCTTTGCTACATATGCATCACTTCAAGCAGAATGACACCATGGTGGAAAATAACAATATTGTGAATAGTTCAAATTCAGCACTTGGTACAGATACCAGTTGGCTGTTATCTGTAGTTGTGTCTGTGTTTATGCCTCTTGACAGCCAATTAAAGGCCTGTGTTGGTATGTGTGCTTCTGGCTAAGTTGTGTAAGTGAAATGCTATAGAACCGCTCATGTCATAGAGAGAAACTCACCGCAGGTGCGACAAACCTCCTGGGAAAAAACAGCAAGGATAGGATGAAAGTGTTTGCAGGAAAAGCCCTCATCCAGTGGTATGGAGACTGCTTGACTATTTAAAGTCCAACAATGTACAGGTCAACTGTCATTGCAAGGCTACAGGATGGGCTGATTTATGATTTAAGCCTGTATCACTATGAAGATCCCCAAACCCCTGATTGTATAGTTTCATGCAAGTGCAAATCCCCTGTCGCCATACAGGAAAGGTGGTTCTGCAAACACAAACCAGAAGGCAAAGATTAACATCAGGATGATCAGGATGTAAGGATGAGAATACAGCAGCACTTTTATTAATAATAATAATAATAATAATAATAATAATGTTTGCACCCATCCTTTTCCCATAAGTCTTTATCTAAAATACGTCTGCAGACAGCCAGTCTGAAGACTCCCCACAGAACACAAGGGAGTGGACGCACTGCACAGAATTCCACCATGGCAGGGCAGAGTCTTACACACTAACACACGTTAAGGGCAATTTAAGACAGTAATACCACATCCCTTTATACATTTGAACATAGAGAGTATATACACACTTCACACACACATAAATCTACATTTTTTTCTGAAGCCATTGAAAACCTAGTGAATTTCCTTTGGCTTTATGCTATTTGCATTTTATTATAATTTATGATCATGCTATATTAGATTATATGATATATTATAGAATCTCTTATAGAATAAGTATTATTTAATGTATGATCTATATCTCCCAAAATAATTTTTAATCGTGACGATTATTCTTAGTGATGTCGCCCAAACCCTACTGACTCACCCATTCCTGAGCAATATGAGTAACCGCACCCACTCCATCTCAAAATGGACAAGGAAACAGGAAGCAGCTGGGAGTCTAACTGAGCGGCTGGAGGAATGGTTCACAGCACCATTAGGATGGCCCAGCAATCCCTGACAGACACAGTGTGACAAGAATCCTTCTGCAAATGATCGGGAAACCAAATTTATGATTTACTCAACACAGTCTGCCAACTAAACAGGCACCATCGAAGTAGTGAAACACTTCTATTGACACAGAACTGGGTCTGACTAAGAAGCTGGGCCTAAGTTTAGTGTGTGTGTGTGCCCCCACAATGTCATAAAAACCTGTTATTTTGATGTTGTGGGGACCATTTTTTTCCAATCCCTGGAAAGGAAAACTCAATTTTTAAAAATCTGTGACTGCAATCAAAAAACTAAGAATGCCAAAAGTATTTAGTTTGGTTACTAATGGTTAAGGTTAGGGCTGGGTAGGGGTTAAGGTTATATTTGAGATTAAGGTTTTTCCGTTAGAAATGAATGAGTCATGGATTGATGAATAGAAATATGCATCTTTGTCTGTGGGCATGCATGCAGCCGTGTACATGCAGCCGTGTACATGCATGTGTGTTTGCGCATATCTGCAAGAGACAGCGGGACCGTATGCGTTTCTGCTCATGGCCACAGCAGAGCTGAGCCACGACTGACAGGCCCACAGGCTCCAATGATCAGCTGTCAGGAGACATCGGCAGATAGACACATATGCACAGAAAGGAACCATCTGAGAATCTGACAGCCTGCCAAATGTGTGAGGGCGCGTGTGTGTGTGTAACGGAGACACGACACACAGCCTACGTACACCAGCTACTCCCACACAGAGCTGTGACCTCATCGCTCACATCCTACCTCCCCATAAAACCTGTATTCGCATGCAAAATCTGTATTCATTACAATAGCGATGGTACAGCCATTGAATCCTTACTCATCCAAAGAGATCCGAAGGAGACTCTTTCTTCAATGGGATCACACTCTAACATACTTACTTGGTCCTTTGTGGCTCCTGGAAGTAAATGAGTTACTACATTCACAGAGCAATTTAGAAGTAAGGGAAGGAAGAGCAATTCAGTTAATTAAATGCTAAATCACTAGGGTTGTTATAAGGATACAAGAGCCAGGTGCAAGTGGGGGCATTTAATGAGGCTTAAGCGTGAGAAAAAATAAATAAAAAAAGAAAGGTCATGTGAAATATGCAAGAAATCTACATACAGAGCCATGGAGAGGCATTTTAGGAGATTATGGTGAGATACATCTTCATTTTCTCATTTTCTTCACTCTTCTCTAGGTGAGGGTTGCGGTGGTAGCATGCTAAGCTGGTCAGACTAGGCCTCCTACAGACTTTAGCTCCTTCTGGGGAACCCAGCCAGCTGGGAGATACATTCCCTCCAACATGACCGGGGTCTGCCCTGGGGCCACCATCCAGTGAGACATGCCTGGAACAGCTTCCTTGGTAGCCAACCAAGTAGCGTATAAATAAGATACACAAAGCACCACAGCTGGCCCCTCTCGTTCCAAAGGAACAGGGACTGTTTCTCAAGGTCCTTCTCGATCTCCTCACCTTATCACAGAGAGTGAGCCCAGGACTATGAGAGACCGCTTGTAAATACTCTCAATCTCTGTCATAAGCACACTGAGGATAGGGATAAAGATTGATTGGTAAGATGCGAGCTTCATCTGACAACTTCACCACCACAGAGCTGCTCAATGCCCACAAGAGTCTGCTAAAAGGAGAACCCCACTCTTTTTTGAGAGAGCAGAGATGCTGATTCTCATACCTGCCACTTCACATTTGGCATCAGACCATCAGGCTGGGGGTTTTAGTTAGACGTGGCCAGAAGAACATCTTCGTCCGCAGTTCTGC
Source organism: Stomatorhinus walkeri (assembly GCA_026784285.1). Lineage (NCBI taxonomy): Eukaryota > Metazoa > Chordata > Actinopteri > Osteoglossiformes > Mormyridae > Stomatorhinus > Stomatorhinus walkeri. The sequence continues at coordinate 8,803,043 of JAODUD010000019.1, read as the reverse complement.
TGACAGTCCAGAATCCGTGCTGATCCCCCTGAATCTGATGCTCAACCACCTCTCAAGGAGGCTGGCGTAGACCTACCCAAGGAGCCTGGCATAGACCTTCCCAAGGAGCCTGGTGTAGACCTTCCCAAGGAGCCTGGCATAGACCTTCTCAAGGAGCCTGGCTTAGACCTTCTCAAGGAGGCTGGCGTAGACCTACCCAAGGAGCCTGGCATAGACCTTCCCAAGGAGCCTGGTGTAGACCTTCCCAAGGAGCCTGGCATAGACCTTCTCAAGGAGCCTGGCTTAGACCTTCTCAAGGAGGCTGGCGTAGACCTACCCAAGGAGCCTGGCATAGACCATCCCAAGGAGCCTGGCATAGACCTTCTCAAGGAGCCTGGTATAGACCTTCCCAAGGAGCCTGGCATAGACCTTCCCAAGGAGCCTGGCATAGACCTTCCCAAGGAGCCTGGCATAGACCTTCTCAAGGAGCCTGGCATAGACCTTCCCAAGGAGCCTGGTATAGACCTTCCCAAGGAGCCTGGCATAGACCTTCCCAAGGAGCCTGGCATAGACCTTCTCAAGGAGCCTGGCATAGACCTTCCCAAGGAGCCTGGTATAGACCTTCCCAAGGAGCCTGGTATAGACCTTCCCAAGGAGGCTGGGAAACACAATGCTCTAAACGTTTTTTTTTTCAGCTTGACAGCTTCCCTCATAACAGGAGTTCAAATCCCTTCGGGTAATACCATCATCCCCCTATGTGCACTGAAGTCTCCTAGTATGACCACAAAGTTTGAATAATGGGAGTACCTTTTCAGGACCCTCATCAACTTTCTCGAAGACAGCTGCATACTCCAAATTACCATTCGGTGCAAGTTCTCCTCTATATAACTCACAGTCACATAGAGGAAACCCAGCTGTCCACTGGGAAAACTCCAGCTGCTCAGCCCTCAGCCCAGGGACTTGTGAGTATCCCTGCCTCAGGCCCTTCACCAAAGACCCTTCAGAGAAGAAGAGACTCCAGCCCTGACCAAGAGGTCTGGTTTACACTCTTTGTGGAGGTAAAACTGATTACATCCAGTCGATACCTTTCCATCCCCGGGCTCCAACCCTACCATAAAGGTAACACTCCATGTTTCAAGATCTGCTATTCATTGCCAAGGTGTGATCCATGAGTCCTTCTCAGTCACGCTTGCAGCCCAAACGGCACTGCACCTCACCGCTATGTGCTGAACCCACAGGATGACTCCTCACAGCTCGGCTGGACCATGTGGGTGGTCTGTCCCCCAGGCGCTCACTGCCAAGCAACACCTCCAGGCCTGGCTCCTGGCATGGGGCCCAGTAAGCCTATTTCTGGGATGCTACTCTCCTTTTTCTGATACCTTCCACAGGGTGGTTTTATAGATCGTAGTTTGTCTGACCTGTTTGTCAAAGCAGGTCCTGCTAGGAGATCAAACTTCAAGCTTTAGAGGAGATACCTCTGGAGCAGCAAAGCACGTAAGCTTCTCCAGCTCGATAAGGTCACAACTCTCAGAGAAGTTACCGTCAGCAGAATGAAAAATAGAAAAGAAAAACTTCAGAGAAACCATTTTGGAAATCAAGGTATTTTTCATGTGTACATGGCTCAATAAAATTTTTACTTCCTACAAATCTCAATGCCAAATAAATATAATAATTACAAGGCAAGAGCTAGAGCAGCCGGCATTAAATAAAGAATAACACCAACCCAGACAAAGTCAGCGGGTACGTGTGCAAGAGCTAAGCTGAACTGCTATCTGTAGCAGGATTTGTTGTGCAATTAGCGTTTGCTGAGTAACCTAATTGAATGTGGACAAGCAACAGAAACTCTGAACCTCATGAACTGAGGTTCAGGACAAGCAACAGAAACCCTGAACCTTAAGGACTGAGGTTCAGGTCCATTCCTGTCTGCCACAAGAGAAAGGGGAGGAAAGTAGCTGTGACGGGTGACAGGAAGCCTTCAAAATGAGCTCTATCTTTCTAAGTTAGCATGCTACGCAAAGGCCCTGACCTGCTGCAAGGTGCAATAAGAGGTATCAATGAAGACATTTCAATATACAAGACCCATGTGTGAGGGAATGTTTCAGACGATCCAGATTAGCAAGAGCTGACTGGCAGGCTGTAAGTAGGGTGCGGCAATATGGAGAACCGGTAACTTAGCAGCGAGATGGCAACAGAGATGCGAGGGAGGAAAAATTTAGGCCAAACAGTTCAGTTTTGTGCAAGAGTGGCATAGCAGGCAGTGCATAAATGAAGGTAGATATGAGAAGAATCCCAGCAATAAAAGAACAGTCTTGACGTACATCATATTTCTGTCAAATCGCAACAACACACGCAAACAATTCTCACGAGGCACGTTACTGCAGGCCGGGAGGCTTCAGTGAGAATGTGCTGTGAGTTTGAGGGATTTACAGGATTAAAAATAAAGCTAAATAAGCCCAAATATGCTCTTCACTGATCATCTTGGACAACAGCTGTGAAATATGCCCTCAGCAAATGAACAAGCCTTGGTGACAGACAGACCATGTCAGAGGAACTTCAGCTGGAGGAGAATGGAGAACAAGCATCTCAGTATTGCATCATTCCTGAAACACTAGATAGCTGCGAGGAAGGTAAGCCTGTGCACAATACTCATAGGTCTACCTTTACACAGCTCCCACCAGACAGGTCCCAGTAATGTTTAGAATGGACCAGAGCAAAAAAAATTCATACAGGGCAACTAAACATCCCTACACACTACTTTGCTGTCCTATAATCCTTCTTTACTCAAAAAATAATAAGATCACATGAACCTATATTACGGAATATTCGCCACTTTCACCATATCGTCCCCGCCACGTCAAAGAAATTATCCAACGATATTTATGTTTGGATATATGATTAATGTGTCAGCAGATTAAGCCCAAGCATTATACAATATCTTATTTTTTTCTGTAATGGCAGATTTCCACAGATGTTAAGAACATGACCTTCCATGAGATCTGTGCTATGTGTCCCTCTGAAGTGCCGCTGATTACCAAATGCAAACCTGACAAATACAGAATCGGCAGAGATTAATGTATCTGACAGGAATCCACAGGAAGGGATTTAAAAATTCCATCAGCTACATAATATAATTTGCATGTCCCGTTATAGATAAATGATCAAATGTAATATTAAAAAAACCAATCTCTGGATATGCGAAAAACACAGCCTACTCGTGGTAAACTCTTTGTGATAAACATGGTAAACATGACCCTGAATTTACCCAGACATTCTCAATGCTGTCTTTAGATTGGGGCTCACATTAAGCAGCCTGTAAACAGTCCATAAACATAAAGATGGATAATGAATAATACAAACAGTTTAAGGGTCACTCCCCATCTGAGTGCGGCAGAATGTGTCACGCAGGAAAATAGGGTCTGGGCGTAGATCACAGAGGGAACACCTCTCAGCATATAAAGCAGAGACTGTCTGTGCCATAGACAAAGCTCCTCCC
>JAODUD010000019.1:8775388-8787147 GCA_026784285.1 Stomatorhinus walkeri | reverse complement strand
CAGGGCCATTACACTGCCCCATTTACCTGGAGCGCAGAACAAGCGCGTGCCCATGTGTCGCCGTGGAAGCAGCAGCTGCATTTTTCCGGCATATGCAGGTGCAGGTTACTCCACCCCCTACAACCTCAACTCCCAAATACCCCCCCCCCACCCCAAAAATGTAAACCTGGGCACAACGATGCTGAAGTTTGCGTACAGCTCCCAGGTCCAGCCAAAGGTGGGACGGTAGAACCACTGATGTCGGCTCTCTGGCCACAAAGCAGTGCTTCAGATGCACAATGACCACGTCCATGTTTAAGTGCTGCTGAACTACTGAAGGAATAAGTCGTGAATAACACTAGTGAAATGCTGATCTCATGTTTGTTCATCATTAATGAATAATTATGCATCGTTTTTCTCAACGTTTTTCACGTTGTTCATGATTTGTACTTCAGTAGTAACTGAGTTATTACTAAATGTTTGTTCCCCATCAAGTAAAGTGATACCAATATTTTGCTTTAATAGATTTTATATAATGTTTATGTTGTTATGCAAATAGGCAGTTCAACTTAAAATATTAACTAAATGTTATCTATGCATCCATCCATCCATCTTCCATTTATCCATACAAGGTCACAGTGAACTGGGGGTGTTCAATCAGAGGGCGATTTAATAAATAATAATAATAAAAATAATTGATACTTTATTGCCCCCGTGGGGAAATTGCTTTTACGCCTCCGTCAGCTTGCTCTTTGTAGAGTAAGTTGTCCACGAAGGTCCTTACAAAGGTGTGAGTTGGGGGGCATTACTGTTGTGAGAAACACCACGCTGCATCGAGCTCTTCTTCCGAAGGCCATCCAAAATACCCAGGATCTCTCGTATTTATTTCAATCAAAGCAATCTAAGTTTATAATGAGCGTATAATGTTTTTAAGGACAAATCACTTACGCTTATAACACTGCTGTTTCTCAGGAAATATAAGGAGGGTTTTAACATGGCATCACTCAGGGAAGATAACCATCCTGAAGTTAAACACTTAAGCTGACATTATCTTCATGAACAGAAGCATAACAACTGAGCACCAGTATGGATCCCGGATAAAACACTCTCTGTTAAACCTTTTCTATAAAGAAAACAGCTCTTCTTTGCAGGCATTCATGTGCTGCAGACTTTCGCTAATGGGTCCACTCTCTTTTCTTCAAAAGGCAACAATGCAAATATGCAGGACTGTTCGCCTGCAGGAAACCATTAGATTTCTCCAGAAAAACACAATATTCTCAGTGAGTGCATCTCTTTTCTCCTGCCAGTATACAGCTAATCTTTCATTCATAATTAGGGCTGAGAATCCCAGGCAGCTGGGAAGCTATAGCCTGTCTCCTGTCACCCGACACTCAGAACAGGTAAGCAATTCAGTGTCATCTCAAATGTGAACACAAGCACAGCTCTCAGAGCTGATCAACCCCCCCCCCCCCACACCCCTGCTGCCTCACACCTGCCATATTAGCAAACAAATCCGCTAATTGGTTAATACCCAATATCTGCTGAAAATGTCACATTTTGCACATGAAATGTATTTTATGTGTATCTGAGTTTATTGGGGTGACTCACTGATATTCACGCACTCTCATGTCCACTTGAAGGGCCTCCGCCTCTTTGAGACTCCAGTGACTGAAATTTCAGTGCATCCTTAAGTAATCTGATGCACTCCACCGCCTAGCACACACTCCTCAAAAAATGTCCATCCTTATTAAAATTGAACACCATCTGTCTGCATCAATATTAACTGGCCACAGCATGCTTTCCGCTCGCTTCCTTCCAAAAGCCTACTTCTAGCCACCGTTTTGTCAGAAGATGAGGCTCGACCTGCTGATGCAGGTTCCAGGCCACTCAGTTCTCCTGACCCTGACCCAGCCTGGCCCGTTCCAGGCCGGTCTTAGGAGGCTGTTGCCTTCAAACTCTTGCAAAAGGAGCTGCCATAGGTTTAAAGATCACTACGATCTGAATAGCGGGAATGATTCACTAAAATCCCCTGCGATTAAAGCTTCCTACACCCCCATTTTAGGAGCTTTCATAAATATTAAAAAGTTCTTCTCACAAGCACTGGCTCACTTTGCAGAGAAAGAGGCAAAATACCACGAATGAGATGAAAACAGCAACTCCTGCGGTCACTTCCTCATTCCATCCCCGGAGGCTTTGCTCTCATCCCACACAGTACCGGCGTCTTCAGTTCACTGTCTGCAGCTAATTACACTGTGTGGCTGTGTGTAAAAAGGCTACTCAACATACAGCTCAGGCGTGGCCAGAAAGGCCCGGTGCATTCTTGGACCTTTTCTTCTAATGGGTTTAGGCTGAGGAACTAACAGGCCCTGAATCACCATCACCTGCAGCCCAAGACCATGAGCAAGTGAGTTGGAGCAAGTGAGGCTAACGGTGTGAGAGCTCAGGTAATTGGACTGCCGACCTGTCCGTCACGTACCTCACGGAAAAGGCTGCTCCTCCAGCTCAATCTCCTCCTCACTCAGAACAGGAGAAGCCTTAAGATGGACAGATTTTGCTGTGTTGGGTAATTCTGAATGGAGGGTGTCTTGTGGTGACCCCTTTGATTGCTATAAAAATGGTAATTCCCCCCCCCCCCACCGCCCACACACACCTTAACATAAGCACTGTACATGCCCTGTTCCACAGCCAGGTGAAACTAATCATGCAAAAATAAAACAAAAAATGACGAATCCTGTGTGACACGGAAGTCCCCAAGAATGGGCCACAGCTTCATGTCGGGAGGCACAGCAATGAAGCACCAACCGTGCGACGGTGGACACTGACCACAAATGTACCTGCAAATATTACACGTCATACGAAACAAAAGGTATAGGCTTTGAGAGCCCTCTTTGAATGCCCCTCACATTGATCATGGCTAATCCTAAAATATGTCTATGGCTCGATTGAAAGGTTAGAAAATTGTGAGATGTTCCATTGTTCTTCTGTACATATCCTATATATCGCCATCATGTGAAGTAATTTCAGCAAAGCTAATTGCAGAAATTGGCTAATCTAATGAGAAAGCTATCCCTACCCATTACAGCCAATCTAAACCAAGGCTCTGAAACTCTCTTGACAAGTTTCCTACTGCAATATTAACCGTCTACTTCCCCATCTCTCTACAGTTTTCCTGGAACTGAGCTTGACACAAAATGATCTTCAAACGGTGAAAACTGACTTCAGCAACGAGACAGTGAAAAGTCTCATTAAAGGTATTGCAACAATGCCTGAAACCAGCAAGAGGAAATAATGCAGGAATGGCAGAGACCTTTCCAATCAACTGGCGGCAGCAGCATCACCATTGTTAAACATCCTCTAGTCACCATGAAGAACTGGAGATGCTGATTTTCTAGCTGAGGGCATCTGCGATTGCTCTTCCGGTGACTGATCAGCACAGAAGTGCCGGTGATTAATTATCTTTCTTATGTATAGGATTATTAATGCAGAGAGAAGCAGGAGGAGCATCTGTGGTGTAAACAGTCCAAAGATGGATGTGAAAATGCAGTGCACTGTCCTTCCTGGACACTGGATTCTTTTGGAGCTGCATTGCGTCACTGTGAAGGGTTTGGGGAGTCTCCTTGAGCTGTGTACTGTGTATTATTATAAAACAGAGGTGTTGAAGCAACAGGGATGGGGGGGGGGGGGGGTATTGGGCCACCCTCACAGCAGTGAAATCGTCCATCGGCTGAACTCCCAGTTGGGAGGGACGTCCTCGTTATCGCCACCTTGACTCCCCCTTACCTGCCAAATCCTTCAAGGACAAGAGGAATGGATCCCGGAATGGCTCTAGGTCCCGCTGGTACTGACACTGTCATTTTACAGCCGTCCCCCTTTTTCACCGCGGTACACACCTCTGTGTCTCCTTTTCTCAGACTGAAACCTGAGCTCATGCACAAGGCTTGACTTCATTAATCATGGCTGGTAGGCAGTTGCACACACTTTCCGGTGAGCTATTCGGCATCATCTAGATCCCGTACCCTTCACTTCGTATGATAACGAGGAGAATTAGCAACTGGGAAAGAGTAGGGGGGTGAATCGCAATACGCGTACTTGACTGTACTTGTGTTCTTGCGTACCCGTTTTACATCATCTTCCATTGCCGAAGACCACTGTGAATACTCAAGAACAGGAGTACAGAGGTCGGTAAGATCTCTCACACATTGGTCCTGCTCCTCACTGAATATCAAGGAAGTTCTTGGAAAGCAAGTTCCTGGTATTGAGATTCACCCCAGGACTCCATCTGTGAAATGCATACATGCGGGTCTAAGAATGTGTCACGTGGCACTCAAGACCACAACATCAAAACATGACATTTAAGAGTGCGGTCTTGTCACACATTGGGCTTTGGGCGCTTTGTTGTAGCACCTTTGAGTAAGGTCACAGAAATCTTCCACTACTTAAATGGGTAAAACAATTATCTTTGCACTATAGCATCTGCTAAGCACATTAATGTTAATGTGTTTGTTTCAAAAGGCTTCACTGAACAAACTCACTGCTTATTTCATTCAAAAGCTAACAGCCATTGTATTCAAAACAAAATATATCCATATATGCTAATGAGTGTCTGATTACATGCCACTAAGATCAAAATACCCATGCAGCATGCAAAAATAGAAAGTAATGGGCAAAGGGAGGAAATAAACAAGGGATTGTTACACTAAAGAACATAAGCAGACAGCAGCCCAGCCAGCCAATTCAGCTATCTCACCATTCCGGAGAAGCGAGGGAGTAAAGAGTGAGGGAGTAAAGAGCGAGGGAGTAAAGAGGCTGCCTTGCTTCCAGGGACGCCCTGCCAGGGAGTCCTGTAGACTGTAGCGAGATGCTGCACCAGTCAGCCGGTCCACTCCGAAGCGGATGGGGCTCCAATGTGACCCCTCTGAAGGCCCCAGCAGAGCAGCGCCCCTCCATTCATCACTGTGTTGTTAGAGCCCCCCCCCCAGGGAGAGGACTAACAGCCCAGAGCAATGTCACGGCTGCTCTCGGGCTTATTATCACAACACACTCGTTCAGGTTCCGTGACGGCTCACCATTTAGGGACACTGTGCCCCGTACGCCTTTCTCTGCAGCTCCACCCAAACAGCAAACATAGTAACCAGCAGGTCATGGGTTAAATGAGTCAGAGAAGGACGGCACTTCCTGGGTGTGCAGGTCTTGGTGTGGACGTACCGGGAGGGAAGGGGAGAATGGGTGACAAGACCCTTAATGTTCATGGAGCTGATGACATAACCCATCTGCTTGGCTTCTCAGCTGGAATCCACAAGCATAGAATTTGTCGTCCCATCTGTAGACCCAGAGCTCGGCCCAAGTCTGTTTTCTGAAGGCAAAATGACAGCATTTTGTATCTGCCCCTAACTCCTTAGTTTGTTCAACTCAAATAAGGTAGCCATTACTTTGGGATTAATAAAGTATCCATTTTCTATCCATCCATCCATCCATCCATCCATCAGTTCTGCAAGGATCTGTTCACCATCCTGTCTACAGGAAGGCTTACACTTTGCTTATCCACTCACACTCCTTCTCTAATTTCTCTAATTTAACTCCCAGGTAAAAAAAAAAATCATGCTGTTTTTATGAATGCAGCAGAACTGGAAAATACGTGATGAAAATCACAGAGTAATTAGCTCTGTGTCATTCTAGGCTGGAACAGCAGCACCATTCTAACTGCAGCTCTCCCAGCATAAACAAACTAAATTTCCGCTGAAACACATTGGGATATTGCGCAGCCAGCAATGAAATTCAGACTGCAAAAGCACACAAAATCACTGATGCGATACAGGTCACAAACGAATAAATCTTCTTAAAGGATAATGTCCTCTAAAATTAGTTTTGCTAATTCCAGCAAAGCTTCTGATTATGGAAGTTCTCGAAGCGGTACTGAAATATATTATAGGTAGACCAATCACTCCTTTGACAGACTGATCTTATGAAGAAGAAGGGCTCAAAGAAAGACTGACTGAGTGACAACTTAGTGATGTACAGAACCAAATCTCCAGCCAAAAGGACAAAACTGGATTAAAAAGTAGCTGGACTGGTCCAGTCAATCCAAGAATTTATGGCAGCAGGGGACTGCATAAAGCGATTTCCTGGACTAAACCATTAAATCAGACCATCAGCTTTGTCTCAAGAGTTCAGTGAGTGAATCCACTTGCCAGTATACATCAAGTAAAACATCTAGTTTTGTCCCTGGAATAAAAAAAACTGTTTTCACCCTTATGTTTATGAGCAGAACTGACAGGGCGAAACAGACAAAAGGAGTGCTGGCGCGTTAGTCAGTAGTGACACTGCGGAGGCGCTGCGAGACAGTGCGCCTTTGAAGGGGCCTTCAGGCTCTGGGAGCGACGCCGAGAGCGCGGACGGCGTGTGGGATGGGCGTCGTGGCTCTGTCCCTCGCGGCTGCTGCCGAGAAGGCAGCGTGGGAACAGGAGTGCGAACAGGGCACGCCGGCGTCGTCATCTTGGGGTGGATTTCATCCTCGCCGTAGGACGAGCCCAGCTCTCCAGGTGCGGCCCACACCTTCCGTGCTCTGCCATGTTGTCAGCCTGCACTGGAAGCCTTCCCCCGATTCAGCTCACTGCTTCCCCGTGTCTACAGCCCTGGGGTTGCCCTCACCCTGGGACCCACTGTAACGCTGCCACCTTCTGGTCATCTAATCCAGAACGGAAAACACACCTGCGTGGCAACCTACCGCCAGCAGCCGCCATACAGTAGGAGTCTGGAGAGCACAGGAGTAAATGTTGGAGGATGCTGGTAATGGCTCAGTGACCGAGGCCCACTCAGGGAGGGGGCACAGCCCAGGCTTCTTAGCACCCCATCCAGTGGTCCTGCCACACAGAATCAGCTGCCACGCCCACTATTCAGTTACACCCACAGCAAAGGCTCTCTTACAGGAGCAATGCCAGAAATGTTCAAGGTAGGGGACACAAGAGGGGCTAAACTGCTGACATTCATTAGCCAATGATATATTTTGAATTGGTGAATGACATGAGAGGTGGCAATCCAGGGACCAATCAGCTTTCAGTTGGGGCCAGTGGCCCCACCCCCAAACATACTTCCGCTCTCTTATTGTACAGATTTAATCATTAAGCCCAAGCCACGGTTCTCACCATATCAGCACTAACCTGGATGGGAGCCTACCAGCTCTCCCTGAAGCATGTGTAGCCGCAGTTTGTAAATACACACCACACACTGGCAGAGTGACATGCGGCTATACAGGGCAGCAGGCACGAGTGCGGAAACTCCACCGCGGGGCAGGCGGCTGGCTGTCCCGCAGATACGCCTGCGCCGCCCTGCATCTCACCTTCCCTCAGGCTACAGGAAAAACTAGGGCAGACATCATCTCCAGGGCAGTGAGCGCCGTCTCTACATTCCAGGAGGAATGTCAAAGTCACCGTGACCACCAAAAGCGTGACAGGGTAGTGTGGGGGGGGGGGGGGGGCTTTGTCCAATGTGGTGTCACACCACATGAGAAGGGTTTCTGACTCACTTCTCCATACACCTTTCTGCATTGAGCTTTGGGCCCGAAACTATGCCAAGCAGAACCCCTTGAGGAGTTTAGCAGGGCCCTCTTCACCTGCACCTCCGAAACGACCTCCTCGATAAGGTCCTCTCCGAACCCAATGGAGGCCGAGCCCACGGGCCTTCGGCTCGGAGCCGTCTCACTGGATTTCACGCCGACTCCAAAGCGCTGACAGCAGGCTTTGTTGAACACGACCGCGGCGAGCACGAGCAGGACACCTCAGCGCCACATGCCGCTGAAGACAGCAACAACAAAGCAGATTCATTAGATGCGAAGGCAGGAACACGTGTCGTTACCGCGGCTCTCAAGGGAAACAGGCTAGACAGGCATCTTTGCAGAGCGCTTCTCGAAAACTGACACGTGTGCGACCACTGTGATTTACTTAATTCGGGGTGCCGCAGAGACACCTTTGTTAAGCTGATCTCTCACCTCCTGGCTCCGAAAGGGTCAATGCATAGTGACGGCGACAGGGAGGGAATGAAAAATCAAGCTGTTGCCGTGGCAACGGGAAGCACCACAGCATCGCATAAAACCAAGGACGGGAGAATGTCATTGTCACAGGCATCAGTTTGGAGGTGCAAGTTTCCCCCACTATGACTGCTATTAACTTTCTCCTTATACTTTGACTTTAAATGAACTTCACATCAAATCATAGACTCAGCCCTGTAGTCAGTCCTATAATTTGCCCTGCCAAAGCATTTTTAGAATTGTTTTGCTATTATTTTATTCTCCCATAAGTACATTCTTAGTAGGGATGCAACAGTAACTGTAACAATTTTAGGATTAAAATCTGAATTAATGCACACTGGAAATATTAAACATAACAGATATTTCAGGTGTTAATAATACATTATTAGCATATATGCGTGTGTCAAGGATATTAACATGTGATGTCATCCTTTAAACTGTGATACAGAGCAGCTCCAGTAATAAGCTGTTCACACGTTTGTATCATGGTTAAGGCTGTTGCGATCACGTCGCGATGTAATCGCGATTATATGCCACATGTGCAATCATCACCAGGGTTTTATAAACATGTCCGGTCGCCGGGTTTCTCGTACTTTATGGACGTTTACTTACTTACGCCCACCATTTGGTAAGCAGATTAATAGTGTGCCAAAGATATTAATGAGATGCGTATTGTGACGCCCAAAAGTCAGTAGTCTGTATAATTTCAGAGTATCCGTATGCTTATTAAATTCAGTTAGCAGACTACGCCACATGCTATTGTGTTAGGAAATCATGGAAGCGATAAGCACTGAAGAAAAGAAAGGCTCGACAGCTGCGTACAACATCTTTTGAAAGAGGAAATATTATGGATAAACAAGGTAAAAAGATGTTGGTGGTGTGGTGGTTTTTTTTGCAGTTTAAAGTCCGACATGTTTATTACACATGAGGATATTCCTAATTTATACAGATTACTGACTTTTGGGCATCACGATCCTTTCTCACAAATTTTTAAGGCACACTACTAAACTGCTTAACTGTGAGTGTAAGTAAGCGTCCGTACATTACCGAAAAGCCAGTGTCCAGACAAAAGTTTCGCCCGTCATCTAAAGCCCTCATGATGATTGCGTATGCGCCAAACAATCGCGAGCGCGACAGTCCTAATCATGGTACGCCATCTTACCGTTACACCCCTAATTCTAAATGTGGCACCCATCCTGTCCAATGGGGAAGCCACACCGTGGACACGATGCTACTGCGGACAGGCTCTGGGCAATTATTGAGCAGGACTGGAACCTGGATGGATTCACCAGGGGACAGTGGGCATTGCATAGCTCTGCGGGCTGGATTCTGTGCCTGTAATCAGAAGGTCACTAGTTCAAATCTTATGACTGGCAGAGAGAGGCCACCTTTATAATATCTGGTAAACCAGACACACAAAACCCTGTCACTACAAATCTGCGTTTATATTCTCTGTAGAGCAGCATCTGATTACAGTCGCTCCTCTATTTATGAATGAGATATGTTTCGAATGCCCGTTTGCAACTTGAAACGTTTGTAAGTCGTTATTCAACATCATTTTAAGGGTATGTGCAAGTACCAAGAACTAGGATGCTGGGAGTACACACGCTACGCTGCTGTGCGGCGGGAGTAGCGGCCAGAGGTTGTACTAGGCGGAATTGGCACACAGAAAAAAAAATGATGTTGCGGACAGGAAATGGGATGCATTGTAAAATGAAACCAGTAAGTCCAAATGAACATAATTTGGACTTACAGTCCTCTTTGTTCGTATGTCTGAAAGTTCATAAGTTAAAAGTTCGGAAGCAGAGGAGCGTCTGTATTTGATTATTACTTAATCTGGATGACTGAATCAACAAGAAGCACATGTAAACCAGTACAAACTGCTTATGTGGTGCATATAGCTTGATTAGACATGAATATTGTCTCACAGTCCAGGCTTCTGTCATCACCCTCAGTCACCAGTACACCTACGTCTCCTCACCTGGGTGTCTTGCAGGCTTTTAATAATCTCAGAAAAGTCTAACCAGGAACATTTTCCATCTTGTACCTTCCATTAAGACCTGATATAAGAGATAAAGTATTATTCATGGATTATTTGAGCAGAGAGGACCACACATAGGGATCTGGTACCTTCTCCTTGTTCCATCTTTAGAATTTTTCATAAATCCCATAAATTGTTTCCTGCTGACATACATTCAGAATCAGGCCAAGCTCAACGAGGGTGTCAAGGCAGGTCTGGCCCAGCCAATCATGAGCCTGCCCCACCCAAAGGTTGGGTAAACGTCAACCAATCACAGATTTCCTTTATTATCGTAAATAGAAAGCAAGCCATGTTCTTCACCATTAGCTTCTTGAACCCGGACACCCGGCTCATCCAGAGAGTCCCAGAGCTGGAGCTGGGCCCATTCCAGCACCAGTGATGATATCATATGAACATCACGCACCAGCGAATAAGCGATTACGTCCTCCAATGAGAGTGACCGACTTAACACCATTCAGTGATGCTCACGTTATGACGTGCGTGTTACTTTAGTGATCAGGAGGCACTGACCACTCAAGCCAAGTACATGAAGCCACTGCAGGGACTGAAGCGCTCCACCATGAGGCGCTGTGCTCACAGCAAGAAAGGAGAGCAGCAGACAGTGGCCAGCAGCCACTGCACTCAGATGACTCCTTCTTTAGTGGATAATATTTTCTTTGGCTGAAAAAATGGCTCCACAAATGGATCTTGCTGCATCAGTAATTAGCGGCGATATAGTGTAGAGGATGAGCATTCCCCCTCGGTCGTAAGTATTTTTAACACCACAGGTGGGCCACTCACTGTTCACGATCAATATACATAAATGAAATTATAGAACATATTTGTTATTGACCTCAGTGCTGCTGTTAATGAAATGTAAAAAGAAATCAATCTAAAACTTGTCCTGCAATGAACTCCACCCCAAGTAGCACATCTATGACCCTGGACTGAATAAGCAGTGATGGATGGATGGATGGATGGATGGATGGGTGAATGGATGGATGAATGGAGGGAGGGAGGGATAGATGGATAACATTTAGTTAATTTTCATGAGCCCATTTACACAAAAACAGAAAAATTCTATAAATTCTTCAAAAACAAATTTTGTTAACTCTTGATTGGGCACAAATACTTAATAACTCTGTTGCTACTGAAATACAAATCATGGACAAACATAGTTGCTACTTTAGATAAAAGATGCGTCAAGATGCGTTCATTAATGATGAACAAACGTGGGGTAAGTATTTCACTAGTGTTATTCATTAACCACTCTTCAAGTGGTTCCTTCAGTGGTTCCTCCAGTGGTTCCTTCAGTGGTTCACAAAGGTTTACAGAATTAAGATATAGTAAATATAGTAACTGCTTGAGATAAAACGTGCAATCACAATTCCTTAATAATGCATTTACATGACATCAGTAACAAAGTAACAAAGACTTTGTGGTTAATTAACATACAAGTAATAACATAATACTATATTATGTATTGTACCCTGTCAAGTAAAGTGTTACCCAAATATTAATTAAATGCATTAAGAACACAATGTCCTGGCTGAGAAAATCAGTACTTTGTGTAACATGGGTATTGCGTTTTAGCCTGCAACAAAAAGTAATGCAACTTCTGCTCATCTTCTCAAAGTTAATTACCCCTGATATTATGCAATTAACACAGCTGTGATATCGCTATCTGTAATACCACTGGCGAATGGCCGTGTTTGTGCAGCTCTCATTCTCAGATGG
>JAODUD010000019.1:8739507-8751596 GCA_026784285.1 Stomatorhinus walkeri | reverse complement strand
TAAGGCTACGATTTAGAGAAGCAGGATCTTTGTTCAGATTGATGAAACACTTCCCAGTGCTGCATTTTAGACAGGACACAGCATTTAAGGTTGCTTAGGTACCTATTAAAAGCCTCTTGGTTAGGTTGTAAATATATTGGATTGAATAAAACTAAAAAATCTATAAAATAATGATTGCTTCTTTGTGAAAATGTAAGAAAATCATCGTCAAAATTTGTCTTATATTGGGTTACTTCTAGATACCTGGAATGGGAATTCAGCAGATTGAATCCCACTGGGAAATTGGGATTTTACTCGATAATGTTCGATACAATTCATGGGACCATCATAACAGCACGGCACAATGTCACAAGAGTACATAACAGCTGTCATATTATGAGGTCTGTGGAACACCCCAGAATGCCTTCCTCTAGAGCGTTCTCTCATCTCTCGTTTTGTCAATTTTGTCTGTTCAGTGACTGAATATTATGAGAAAATACATGCTGCTGAATACCTCCATTTCAAATAAATTAAGAAAAAAATAAATCACAACATTTAAACACACTACCCAGAAACAGCCCCCGGTAAGTAAGGTATAACCAAGACCACGCTCGCCTGACGGCGCGCAATTATTATGCCATTAGAAAATGAAATTGGGCACTGCGTGAGTGAACACTCTTGTATTTGTAAAAAATGTTGAGAGTGCTCCTTAAATGTATAAGTAGGCTATATCATATGAAAATAATGAGATGTAGTTAAACACTGCAGGGCAGAGCCGAGCCGAGCCGGAGGCGCACGATCGCTCCGTTGCCGTACTGCCCTTCAGAGGAGTCACTGCATGCGCACAGCCACCAGAATGAATCTTAATAGAGGCACTTTGGGATGCCTGTTGAATAGCAATAAGCCCATGAGTCTGTCCCTATGCGCCGCCTGGGGTCTACGAACTATCCCTTTTCCTGAAATATAATGTGTTTTCAGGGCACGGATGGTGACAGACCATCAAGGGACGAACCTGAGCAATAAACCGCGCACAGCGGCGCGTCTGTCGACGGCGATAAATGAGCTCGCTTTCAGTTGGAATTACTGCAATTATTAATTGCTACGAACAATATAATGGGCACTTTCTGATGGGAAAATCCGACAAGGTCAAACCTTTCAGGGACAGAAAATGTCCTGCAAGTATGCATACATGTGTTTAACTGCCCGTGGAAAGACTGAATAGGGAAAAAACTAAAACCATCGCATGTATAAATGTAGACCCCTGTGCAGGTACACGTTACATTGTTTCTCTCATGTGACCAGTCAATACGATCGATTCAGATGTTTATCTGACTTATGCAAGACAACTTGAACATGCTTAAGCAGCCGAGAAGTGCCCGGTCCTTATTTATTCATACATTTGACGAGAACTAACTGTTTTCGGCAGCCGGTGCAAGTTACACAAGCTACTAAATTCGTAATTATCTCTTCCTTGTTTGGGGATTTCACCGTGTCCAAGGCAGTAAATTTAAACCCCCCATCAACTGTGCAGTTAATTTGTTTTGTGGCTTTAAAAGGCTCCCGGGTCGTAAGCCACAAATACTTACAAATCATTCCCTCGACAAAAATGTTCATGCACCCTCTGTAAAAGGCCCCGTGTAAGTATAAAAACTAAACGAATCCAATATCACAACAATGAAATACAGCGCGGCCAACCGTCCCTGTGATTATCAATGAGCGATCCTGTGTTGTCGACGCAAGTTGAATTTTTGGGGGATTCGAGTCGGCGCATAACCAACAAACAATTCCATCGTTTTTAACTAATAGATATTTATTGCAGCAAATGCATACAGAAGCTGCTTGGTAAGTACGTGCACACCGACTGACCTGGATCGTGCAGGTATATTCCGTATCGTCCAGAAGCCTCACGGTACAATTGCATTCTCTTTCCAGGTTCCTGATGCTGCCGCTCATCAGACGACTCAACATCTTCTCACACGATTGCTGGGTCTGCGTCTGGGACCAGAACAATAAGCCGAGCGCACCATAGAAAGTAATGTCACATTGATCAGCTTCTTCGGCCACCAGGCTGAAGGGGGACTGAGGCGCAAGGTTTGAGCATCGCTACCAGGTGGATGCGGACATGCTGCTTCCTAGGTGAGTCTGCTCTATCACAAACCTGTCATGCCCCCATCCCAAGGCTGGCCACTGTATCGTAGCTGCACGGCACCTTTCACCATTCATCGCTTGTTACTTAAAAAAAGTGGGCGGGGATAGGGGCGCACGATGACGTAGGCGAAACCCGAGAAGGCTGGGCTTCTCAAAAAGACATTTTAACCAACAACACGGAATTTAGCATATTTCCCCCTTTTGGGCTCATTTGCGCCTATAGGAGTGGGGATTGGCCGTAGATGTCTTGGAGCCCTTCTCCGTCATCCCGATTTCATGAAAGATGTTTGAGACAACGAACCGAAATTGCGGTATTGTGTCATAAGTGCATGTTTTCCCCATTCTTCAAATCGGTGATTATTTTACAGGTTATGTTAATATATGTTTTATGTCCTTTAGAACAATATATTTTTATATCCCGTTAAGCTTGTATGAAGCGTGTTTTGATGGGGACGCCGGAACGTTTTCTGCGGCTCAAACGCTGCCGCGTGTCGCAGAGGAGGCGCAGTGCTGCGCCGCGGACTTCAGACGTTCATTCGATGACACTGAACGACACTTAACAGTTTCTCTGTTTACGTAAAAACTGCATATAACGAAATGGGCGTATAACACCACTCCAACATAGGATTGCAGTTTAATGGAGAATTTTATCGCATTTCGGATTTTTTTCTGCATTTGTGTATTTTGTATTAGACTTTGATATATACTTTCATGTATACTTAAGTATACTCTCACATATGCCATTTAAATGCTTGTTTTTCCCCCAAACGCTTATTCTGGTTCTGGGTCATCTGCAGCATAACTCGGTCAGCACAGGTACATCCTTGACAGGATGCCAATCCATGATACCGCACATACACATACATGTCAGAATGTACCCACAGAGGGTACCCACGTCCCACACACAGGGATACACCAACATAGGCTACTCCTTATTTTTAAAACAGTTAAATCATGAATACATATCAAATTAGGGTTATATCCATTTTACACCAGAACTACTTACGCAGTGGATTTCCTTGATACTAACAGCACAGAAAAATAAATAGTAAAATATATAGTACTCCTTAAGATGAAGGAGGCGGCAGAGTAGCCAGTGCTACTGGCTGATAAGAAATATGTTCATTGCATCTCCTTACAACGGGATCGAGCGCCCCCTGTGGCCTTCGTGCTGTAAATACATCTACCTGGTTTCTCTTCAGTATAGCTGACGTAAGATAAACAATAAAGGGAAGCCAGAGTTTATCCTGCTTGAGCCTGGATCGCGAAGATCGATTTTTGGGTTGTCGGATTTAAGGTAGTCTCGGCTAAATGTAAGTGAAAGAAGATATGGTCCATTTTAAGTGGGGTACCTCCAATCCTACAAGTTATCTAGGTAACCAACGAATATCGCTTCGTGAGAAAGGTCCTTTGTAATATGGAACGAGTTCGTTCTAAACGATCCTAGAGATCTATGCAAGCAGGACGAATAACTTTAAAAGTTCCTACCAGGCCTACTACAAATATATTACAGAACTGGTACGATTAAATGTACTCTTTCTTCATACACATGCTTTAGTTCATAGGGATATTTTTTTACCTTTGAAACAAGTGTTTATTACTGAGACACGTAATATTGTAAGCTTTGGAACAATAACATGAAAGAGCTGCCTTTTTACACGGGAAAAAAGTCCGATATTATGTATTCTTGATTGATGTTTTGAGAGTGCCTTTGTTTTATGCTGTATAATTCTGTTGTGCAGATATCAGATGTTATTGACTGCATGGTGCAAGTAAGATATCCTATGTGTTAATGTACCAAAGGGAAATAAAAAATATTGAATCTGGAAAGTCCTCTGGTGAATTAATTATTCATTACCAGTTCACCTGAAATCCAAATGAATGACTGGACACATTTACATTTACATATTTAGCAGACATTTTTGTCCAAAGTGATGGTGAAGTGAGTCAAATCGCACATTGCAAACATTCATCCTGTCCAGGAGTCAGCTAAGCGTAACCACAGCTAGGTTGAGGTTAGAATGAATGCGCAGGTACCGGTGTAAGCAGTACTGGATCAGGAGCAACCCAACAGCTGCAAAATAATGACACATGCAACTACTAACAAAGTAGGAACCTCATAATACTATTCAAGGGCCAGAGGTACAACATAAGAACATTCAAAGAACATAAAGAGGCACCAGTATAGACTCAAGTCACAAAAACGAATGCAGACGTTGAGTTTAGCGCGGGACCCTTGACATCTGAAATTTGACCGCTCTCTTCTAGAAAGTCTACAAGGGCAAAGGGAGGTGACATCTCCTAATCACATCGTGAATGTAATGGTTTAGACTACAAAAATGTCTAGGGGTTCCATGTGAAAATCAGTGACTGAATTTTTCAAAATTGAAGGTAACAATTTACTTGAAGAGACACAAGTAACTTGGAAATTAAGTTACTACTAAAGAACAACTCATGAGCACATGTAGTAACTGCATGAAACACAAGAACTGCAATGATTGATCAATGGTGAACGAACATGGGATCAGTGTGTAAGTACGACTTGGTTTCTTCTGGGGAGGGGCAACCTCAGGTAGCCCCCTGGAAGATGGAGGTTGGGGGAGCGGGATAATCTATCAAAAATCGCATCTCTGACTTTCTATAGTACTAATGCAATTAGTAAACTAATTACACTATGAAATGCTACCAGATAAACTACAATTCGTCCATTATACCATGAATATATAAGTTCACAAATATAGAGTTGCACTTAGTAAAGTTGCACTCAGTCTGCACCCCACCTAAGCGACCTGAAGCACTAGTGGAAAATTAACACAAATGCATAAGAAGGTCTGAGCCATCAAATGCCCAGTTCAGATAAAAACTTAAATTATACTATTGATTTAAAATGCTTAAGAAAAAACTCTTAAATTTACACACCCCAAAAACTAAAATGAAGCCTATTGCCGTGACATTGTTCCACAATGCCGTGACTCGGATTCGAACCGAGGTTGCTGCGGCCACAACGCAGAGTACTAACCACTATACGATCACGGCGAGCTACATAGGCTTGCGAGCAACTGCCCTCTTTTTGCAGCTGAAGGCATCATGAGTTACATTTCATTTTACTTACGAAATCATTATTTATATTTGTAAATTCATTGATAGTAGCAAATAATATGAAGCTCCTATTGATTTGCTCATATAATTCAGCTTTTTCGAAAAGAGGGCTCCTCCTTCGAATTGCACAGAAGTCTATCACGATGTAAGTTCCATCAGCGACGTCGCAAAGTCAAGGTGCTGCTCTCGGTGAACAGGGGGGGGTTCATTAAATAGCACTTCGGTATGGCTGCGGACCGGAGTCATTTGAGTACCTAGCTGCATGGTATTTTACTGAGGTGGTGAACGGAGAAAAAGAAGAGGCACTTTAGAAAGATCAAACGGTTCCATTGGTTTTCATTTTTCATTTTTGCAAAGAGAAGCTAACAAATATTTTAAAAATACATTCTGCATTGAGATACGAACACTAAATATTACAATACCGAAACGCTTAATTAAAAAATCCAGCTGATCTTATGCACTCAGATAAAACATTGAGTGCACAAAATGATTGAAATAAGGTAGATAAACTGATCGTTAGAGTTTCTCTGAAACTACTCATTTCACAGAGTAGACCTTAGTAAACATGCTAAATATATGATAAATATACTGAGAACAGACTGAGTGGATTACTTGTATCAATGAAGTAATTTGCATTCGTAGTTGCTTAGCCGATACTTAAAAAATATTTAAAGTCATATACATTTTTACCCATTTCTGTGGCTTAATATTACGGTAGACCGATTCAAGTTAACTAGCCAGCTCTACGGCACAAAAAACCTCGTCAACGAAAAAAAAAAACAACTTTTCACTTGGCCCACTTTAATATAGCACACTGCTTATTACCTAATTTGTTTAAAATCAATGTATGAAATTGGCTACCGATAATAATGTTTAAAAGTTTAAAATCAGTTGCCAAACATTGCGATTAAGTGCCTATAAAGGCTTTCCAACTAGGATACATCTCTGTAAACATTTGTGATTAAGTCACAGTTCAAGCTATGAAATACTATGATTAAATCAGTCACTAATATATATACACAACTGATTATATTCACATATAACAGCAATGTTATAAGGGCACACATTTTATGTAGATTACAAACATCTAAGAAAAGTTACTACTTTAAATAATTTTATTTCAATTTTAAATGGAATGATTTAAATAAGAATCATAGGGGAAGCTTGACAGTTATATTTCAGTGACAGAAAGAGTATCTCAGAGCAACTTTGAATGTGGTGGTGTTTCTCGAGGAGGCAAAGGCGGCGGCTTCCAGGTGGCACATGAACCTCGTATTTAGTGGACTGGCACAAGGTTCCAGGTCAGACCCTATGCCGTACCGGGTTTCAGAGGGCCCAGCCAAACAGTTCACTTTCATCATTTTCCTCAGGCTCATTGCCCCTGGGGGAGGAGCTCTGGGGGGGCCTAGTCACCACATTCTCTGCCTTCCGGGTAGAAGGCCGACAGGGCTGTGATGATGGTGGGCGGGGCTGCGGCCTCTGGTCTGTGTGCACGGTGCCCACCGCCGCCGCCGCAGCCCCCTCTGCCGCTGTCCCCTTATACAACTCGCAGCGGGCCACCAGGGGGCGCCCTATGTTCTGCTGCCTGCTCTCCGTGAGCCGTGAGCACTGCCTGACGTGAGTGTAGTGCAGCTCCAGGGTGAGCATCAGGGGTTTCTGTGAAAAGGAAAAAAAAATAACAAAATAATGATAATAATAAAAAAAAAAAACACCCAGCTCCTCAGTCACATGTTCCAGCCAAGGGCAGCCGAATCGGAAAGCATCAGGGGTGTGCAGCCATCTCTTTACACACCTGGAGCTTCTGCAGGCCACACAGCCGCAGGCAGCAGTCTGGAGCATCAGTACTGGTTAGCAGCAGAGTGTTCATTTCATCAGACCACCCAGCGATGGAGAAGATATCCTCCAGTGCCTGCAGCGACCACAAAAACAGCAGGAAGCGTTAAAATCCCATTTAGAACGACTTACTGTATTGGTCACGGTGTGCATTCGTTTGCATGCATCAGCAAAGGAACATAAAGAGTGCAGATACAAACACACAGCACAAAACTCAAGACAAAGTGCCAAGACAGTGCAAATAAGGCTGTGCAGAAATACATAAATATATTAACAAGGGGTATACATGTGATGGGCAGTGTCATACAGTAGTTATGCAGGACACCATTGGTTTTTAAATGCTTGCCAAAATAAGACCAATTATTTCATTTGAACCCATAAGTAGTGTGAGGTTCTTCCCCCATAAATTAGGCTAATTATGTGTCCATATAAGCAGATGATTTAAAATGGGATGCTTTACTACAGAAAATTAATGGTTTTCAGTTATTCAAGTCAAATTACTTTACTGTCATTTCACGCATGAAAGGAAAAAAGTGATTGTCCAGAACGTTGACAGCTAGAATAAAGGACAGCTGAACAACAAACACTGTGGGATACAAAGAAATAATAAAATCACACAAGAGTACACAACAAGGATCATCCCATGCAATTAGTACCAGAAAACAGTAGTGCAAAACAGTACTCAGTGCAAAATGTATATACTGTAAAACAAAAATTATATAGAGGTTCCAATGATCTTCTCTGCTGTCCTCACTGGAAGGTGTTGCAGTTGAGTCTCCCATACCAGATGTTGATGTAGCTGCTTATGGTTCTTCTGCAGAAAGCTATTAGAATTGGAGGAAGGAGGCATTTTCTTCTCAGTCGAAGGAGGAAGTGCTGGTGACAGAGGAAGTGTGCCTTCTTGGTCTGGTAGGTAATATAGCTGGGTCGTGTGAGGTCATCTGCTATATGTACCCTGAGGAACTTGCCGCCTTTTAGTACTTCCACACTGGAGCCATCGATGAACAGTGTGTGCTATGCAGAATTTCCTGAAACCTTGAGCAGTGGTGCGGTCGTGTGTCAACGGGGTAAACAGCAGTGGGCTGATGAGACATCCCCGCGGGGCAGTGGTGCCGAGTGTGGGAGGTCTGGATATTCTGTCACCATTCAAGCTTTCATTTGAGGTGGACTCTGTAAATCCTGTTCTGGGGACAGACCATCATCTGTCTATCAGTTAGAACGTCCTGTATCCAGTTATAGAGATTCGTTGAGGCCAAGTGTGTCCAGATTTCTGATGAGCTTCTGTGTGTCAACAGTGTTGAATGCCGAGCTAAAGTCTACGAAGGGCATTCTGACGTAACTGTTATTGTGCTCCTGCTGGGTCAGTGCTAGTTGGAACGCACTGGACATGGTGTTCTCTGTGGACCGGCTGCAACAGTAGGCAAACTGAAGGCAGTATAATCAGGTGGGGAGGCAGCCTTTGATCTGGGTCATGACCAGGTCTTCAAAGCACTTGGAGATGACAGGTGTAAGTACCACAGAACTTGGTGTGATAAGGCCAGAAGGGAAGCATCACTGGGGTATGCTTGGGGGGGGGGGGGGGGCCGACTTGTTGTCCATCAGGGCCTGCAAGCTCTATCACATCGCTTCTCAACTCACGGGTCGCAAACCAAATTTGGGTCGTGACAAGTTCTGAAAGGGTCACGAGTGGGAAATCCAATATTTTCTTAAATAGCCATTTCCTAAATGCTGATCCCAAGTCCCCCAATTTAACCAATATAAAACAAATCTGCAGTTGGTTAGCGCAGAACTATTGAATACTCAACTGCTCACACTAAATTATAAAACCGCTCGAGTGCTCAGATCTCAGAAGGGCTGTCAGTTGTTCCACACACCAGGCTAAAGACTCGTGGTGTCATGCCTTCCGGTGTCTTGCCCCGAGGAACTGGAATCATCTGCCTCCTTTTGTACATGCAGCTGATATAGAGAATTCTTGCAAATGTAGCCATAAAACTTTATTTAAACAAGTTTTAAAAAAATCCATACTGTAGATGTTATTGTACATGTACTATACAGTTTTTTGACTGTATTTGACTTGTACTGCACTTTTGTCTGAGAAAAGTGCTTTATAAATACAGTTCTATTTACTTAGTAACCTACAGTCAGACAAACCAATCCCCAGATGTTTAATTTCAATGCAGTGGCATCCCAAGCTGGACTCATTCGATATGCGTTGATTGGCATTGACTGCAGAGTGCACTGCACACTTGATTGCTCCGCTAAACTCTTGCATGTAGGCCTCACCGACAACGTTAGCTAACAATTAGGAAAATGGTCAATTTTTTCAGTTCTATCGGCAGGCCTCCAGCCCCAGCAGGGGAACGTTCCTCCAATATTACTGACATAAGACCCGCATTTTCCCAACAATGGATTTACCTACACGGTTAGACATGGTGAGTGCAAGCTGTGTGTGTCCTGTGCAATGAACTGCTTTCAAAGTTAGAGGCATTTAGAAAATGTAGGCATTTACACCACATTTATTAAAAGGAGGCTGCCCAGGTTTCTCATTAAGAATAAGAAAGTCATAAAATGTAAGTTGACAATTATATTTCAGAGTTAAAATGAAATGTTAGAATGTTTCTGATTTTAAATATGTCAATCACATTATTTTCAATAGTCAAATTGTAGTGGGGATAATGTTGTATTTGAGGGAGCTGCCTAGTTTTGGTACTTAAATTTTTCTGCTTTACTATATAGATGCTGCAAGTTGAGAATGATGCTTTTACACCTGTGTTGGGTGTCTGTGTACAGGACTGAATAATCTCCCCCTGCCTTTGTGTTTGATTTGCAACAACCACAATAACGTAACATTTTAAATCACTACCGATCACCGTTTGTCATCGCCAGACTGTTGTACATTTCTCTCTCCGCTAGGGGTCAGTATGCAGAAGGAAATCATAGCATTATCTGATGTTTTTAACAGTTTAACCAGAGCGTTGAGCAATATCCTGCTTTCGTTTTCCTTTTCTATATCAGTGCTGCTGAGAAAGTTTTCAGCTTTTCTTTATATAGTAACTATATTTAATTTTATATTATATATATAAATTAAAGATTACTCAGTCAATTACACGTGCTTGGAAGTATTCATGCCATACGCTGTGTAAACTTGTGTCAGTGCACTAGTGATATCAGTGCCACAGGACAGGAGAATCAGAGCAAAGCAGCGCAGAATTACCCCGAATCTCTGAAAATTGCCACCAAACAGGTGAGATTAGATACACTGACTTTTAACGCCATGCCAGCAACCAGGGCTGTATTCACGGAGGAAAACTGGACACCGAAACGGATTGAACAATTAACAAGGTTAAAACTTCATACATTATTATAAACTGTTACAGTCAAAATAATTATCCCCATGGGGATAAATAAAGGATTGATTATTATTATTATTATTATTATTATTATTAATATTATTATGCCAACGGGAGCCCAAAGAAAGACAACACACCTGAAGGGAGGTGGGTCAGCCCATTATACCTAATAATACGACACCTTGTGTAAATGATCTGGTCCTATCAGCTTTTAAAACTGACTGTTGCACCATTTGCAAAAGGGGTGACTTCATCGTTTGTTATTAATGTAATTGTGTCGTTCACTTTGTCACAATTATTACATAGTCATACAAGACGTCAGACGGTGGAGGTAAAAATTGTCTGGGTATCTGAACTGAGGGCCTCTTAGTGACCATGTCCGCTTGTTTAATGCCAAGCAAACCGCATTGATGTGGGCCATGGCAGAAGCAGAAGAGCTGGGAAAATGCACTTTCTAGAATATCAAAACAATCTCCAATCTGGCTTTTCATATTGACTGTGAAGCCCATGAAAAACACGTGAGCTCGGCCAAAGCAACACTGCAAGCACCGGGAGCAACGTCTAGGGTTATAACCTATTGCTGTTTCTTCTATACGTTTCTCCTGTTTTGACTCACAGCAGGAAGTGGACAGCAGAGCTGCACTTACAGGGGAACTTCTCAGGGCAACGGAGCAGTCTTGGGCCTGGGACCCGGTGTCCTTCACCATGGCGAACACCACCAGCACGTTGGAGAAGAGTGCCGAGAAGCTGAGCTCCACCACTGCACCACATGGGAAGCTCACTAGACGCTGGGCAGGTAAATCTGAGGAGGACGAGACCACGGCACAACCATCAGGTCAACGGTGAGGCGATAAGCAGGTAAACAGAGGAGGTTTCGGGTTCATCCAAACGGCTCGCTGGGTCTCCCTCTGCACGCGTGACACGCATCACTTCCAAGTCCACCAGCGGAGCGCATGGTCTTAAAAACCAATTTCTACGTGCAAATAAAAATAAATGAAAATTCCCTGTCATGCCAAATGCCCCCATTTCCATGCTGGCCCTCCTCCCACAACTTTCACCATGACTCAACCCAGAAATCGCTGCATATACCTCGCCTCAAGATCAAAGTGTACTGTGGGGGTGTCTGATCAGGGGCCTTAGAAGGCGTGGTGCTCTTCAACCTTTCATTTGAAGCGGACTCTATAATCCCCGGCCCTGGGAATCTCCCGGGTCATCATTTAGGGCATGGGGTTGATGGCGGTCGTTTTGACTCTTTGCAAGCTTCTCTGGGTTCGTGCTTAGTAAACAAAGCATGTGGTTAAGTGGTCTACCAAGTGGGGCCATGGCAATGCCAGACACAGCACCTGCACACTCTCAGCGTGAGCTACTCGCCAGTATCAGGGCTACAGGAACCACAGCTTTGACACCAAGCCCAGCCCGGGTCGGGAAGCTCTCGGCCTGCAGACCCACAGACCCACCGTTGGCCTGCTTCCAGCACAGATCCCGCAGAAGCAGCTCGCCCGTGTGCCCCGCCGCGCTGATGGGGTCCGCCAGCGAGCGTGGGTCCTTCAGCGTGTGACGGATCTCCATCACCTGCTTCCCAGTTACCAGGGGGTCCCTACCCAGATCTGGAGGAGGAAGGACAGTGATTACGTCATTGTCCGCGGTGCTGTGGAGGAACACGATGTGGGCGTCACCAGT
>JAODUD010000019.1:8688499-8711449 GCA_026784285.1 Stomatorhinus walkeri | reverse complement strand
GTCACAATTTAAGTTTTATTGCTGTTATGCAGTTCAGTTAGGTCCTGAAATTGATGCTCTTCTGCCTGTTTGGACCCATGCAGAGTGAACCCTGTGTATCTAATGTACCGGCCGGCCAACCTGGTCCCCTACGCCACAGTGGAGACCGACCTCCAGGGCACGTATGTGAGATACTGCCGACAAGACAACGCCGGGAGGCTCGTGATGAGGAACCAGTCCGAGACGGAGCAGAAGTGTTGTGCCTTCCAGCACTGGATCCACCAGTGGACCAGCGGCAACCTGCTGGTCACGCAGCTGGAAGGTAGAACAGGCTGATGGACCATAGATGCGCGCCCGAGGGCCCCCGCCCCAGCTGGCCGTCCTTTGGCTAAAATCTCTGCATTTTATGTTGCAGGTGTTGATATGAAGATCACAAATGTTTCAGTGGCCACCAAATCAAGGGGGTAAATGTTGTTTTTAATACGGATTTTATTTATTCATTCATTTATTTATTTATTATTTATCATTAGCAAACTTTTGAGATTTTTGATATGGTACACATTGTCTTATGTCTTCAGGGAAAAAAAATCAACACAATATTTTACTGTGTGGTATCCGACTTGTTTTCATTCAAGTGCTACATTGAAAAAAATGACAGTGGTCGTGTGCTACTGGCATGTTATGTCATATTACATGCTTCACATTTTAGAAGAAAACATCTTATATCCAGATCAGCTAAAAAAATGATCTGCGTTATTGACAGATGATTTCCCATTGGTTGTCTGCTGGAAAGGGGAGGGACATCTGTGCCTTTGATGTCATTATCATAGGGTTATTGAGCACAGTTTGTCAGATTTTCTTTCTGAGTTTTGTTGGATTTAATTTGTACACATTGTTTTGAGTTTTAAACATGTGCCTTAGAAAGGCTCAACGTGCAATGGTCACACGTGTGTGACATGTTGGGACCCCCCCATTATAGGGGAAACATCTGTATACTGCAGTTAAGATATAATTATGTGTCAAATATTTCTAATGGGACAATAAGGAACAATCATAGTGTATTATCAGCATTATTGTCAGCAAATGCAGAGGTATTCCAGACATTTTTAGAGGACCGTATATTTAATCCTCTGTTTGCTTTGGGAGAGAATCGATGAGCCCCTAAAGGATGGCATTGTGTTACAGGTACCAGGGCCTGTCGGAGGAGGCTTCCCCGCAGGTGTTTGAGCAGTTCCCTATCTCACACCAGTGTAACTACTACTGCGGCCTTCTCGGCCTAAGGACCCTCCGCTCCGTGGACTCCATGCAGCCGTCTGCCAAGACAAAGCCTTCCAGAAGCCCCCTGATCGCCCGCAAGATGGGGGGCACGTCAAGCCCCCAGCAGCAGAGGAAAGGCTCGCATAGTCCCCAGACCGCCAGGAAGAGTGCCTCTAGTCCCAAGGTGGTGAGGAAAGCAGGGGAGGGAAAGGCCACTAAACAGAAATCAGAAGAGGCAACGCAAGACGTGTAGCGTAGCATCACTGATCTCTCAAATAAGAACCCAGCACAGACTGAATTGTTTACTTGACTGGATTTTTCACACATTGGCCTTTTATTCATTAATGGAAGATGTTTGTGAGCTGGGAGGGGGGTCAGCCTTTGGCTGCCTTTACCTGGAGAAAATTAGGCACATACAGAATGTTAGAGCGTGTAATGAAAGAGGCATCTCATCGACAGCTGAAACTGGACTTTGGCGTTGAGGAGCAGATGGCATATTGGAAAAGGACACAAACCTGGTATCAAATGGCATCAAAATCGATTTAAGTCTGGGAGAGATGATGCTCTTGTAACCTAGAGAAAAATGTTTAGAAGAAACCCTTCAGTGTACTATAAACCTGTATATCTAGGTAAAGTGTAAAAACATTTAGAAGTCACATAAAGAATATGACACAATACAATAATAGTAATTCCAAGACTTTTGATTGTCTGACAGTGCTAGGAAATTAATAGCGACCATTTTCTTTTGTGTGTTGGTCTCTGGTTGAGTTAACTGCTAAATGAAGAAGTAAAATTCTTTAATGAAATGTTCTCAATATCAGACCAGGTGCATGTCGAGAATTCCTGCTCAGGACTAAATGACCTGACATGGTAATCTCTCTTTTCCTGTCAAAAAAAATGTTGTGCTTCTCTCATGTGACATTTTTATTTTCTAACTGCTCCCATTTCCATGTTAATTGAATTCCTACTACCAAAAGAAAGTGGCTGTAACCCTTCCCAGGATAAACAGGATAGATGGAAATTAACAGACATCTGATTAAATCTAAATCAATCATAAATATGGATTTGAAGTTTCCTTTGATTAATGAAATTTGTCCTGTAAAAAAACTGCATTTTAAATTGTCATGATTATGTGGTTCTACTGCAGGACCACTGAACATGTAGGAATGGAAATGCTTGGGAAAATCTTTAATGCTTTAAAAGCTTGTCTGGTTAAAACTGTTTTTGTTTTGTTTTGCGCCAAACTCAAAGCATTTTAGAATTTAGTATTTTTGATTTTTTTAGCTGTACAATAAAAACAATGGGGAAATTAAATAACTGTATAACTGTCCCGTAAAGGCATGTAAACCCTTAAATGTGCACTTTCATGGCACTGAGTTTGTAACATTGAAGTCACCATGAAGCTTTCTCCTGAATATGTAGACTGGGGGGATAGTTCAGGCATGATGTTTGTGGCAGGTACTACAAATGTTACAGCTGCTTGTTATTTGTCTGAGCGAGTGTGTGGGATCAGTGGCCTGTACTACAAAGCAGGGTAATCGGCTTATCGGGGTGAGTTGTCGGATTTAAGGTAGTCTGGGCAAAATGCAGACGGATGAATATGAAGTCCATTTAAACTGTGATACCTTAAATCTGACAAGTTACCCCGATAAGCCAGTAACCCCGGTTCGTAGTACGGGCCACTGGGCTGATTTTCCTGTCCTCTGTGGAAATGAACACTGTACATACCAACTTGTCATTTGTGAAACTGTGGCAATATAGCAAATGTCTTAAGAATGAATAATGTTTTGTGTAAGCATCATTTCTGATACGAAAATAATGATACATTTTTCATTTCCATTGTTTTTATCTCTTTATTGAAAACATTGAACTTTCACAAACATGCTCTTATTTTCTTAATATAAGAACTCAGTTCTTAAATTAGATAACGATAAACAGAAAATAAAATATTTTAATCATAGAGGGACTGTGTGTGTAACATAAAACTGGTTATTCTTTTAAACTGGCAAATGTCTCATATTACTCAGTGCTCATTGATTCAATTATTTATTATGTATTTATTATAAGCAATAGGAATTTACTGTAATGGATCCCTTAGTGGGTGCACCTCTGCTATGCCCCCAAGCTGCCTGTGATAGGGTCCCTGTTTCCCCAAGATCCTGATTGTGATGAACTGTTGTAATTTTAAATATTTATACAAACGGTAAAGATAAATCATTTATTAACCAGTAGCCTGTGATGGGACTTGGTCTGTCTGCAATGCAGTCTACAGATTGCAAGGAGTGAGAGTAGGACGGGAAACAAGGAATGGAGAGAGACTGAACACTGAGCGGACATGGGCATTAAACAGATGTGTCTCAGTCTGACGTCTGTTCTTAGAAATGCTTCTCCTTAACAGGGCCCTGTGTGAACCCAGTGCTATGACTCATAGGTGATGTAATTCTGCTAAATAAGAGCAGATCGTTTAAACAGGTAGGCCATTGTGAGGTACTCTGTACAAAGGAACTGCAGCCCCTGTATAGGTGTGTCGTATTTCTTGCGAAGACAGGAGGTCTCTCTCTTGCTCACCAACTTCCCACTTTCTCTATTATGTGACCAGGTGCATCAGAGAGTGGGTAAGCTGGGGAAAGGACACGACACAGGACAATGCCCTCATCTTATCGATGATATAGCTACCATGATATAGCTTGATGATATTTTAGAAAATAACTAAACACTGAACAGGCAGATAACTTAGAACGTCTCATTAATCATCATTATCACTTAAAATGACTATCCTGACCGCGCCGAGCATGGACCAAGTAAGCAGGCGACGGAGATGAGGAATCGAGAGCAAAGGGTTTTAATCGACATTCGGGGAGGCAGACAGGACAGAAAACGGCATAACGCTACAATGACGGGACTGGGGAAACAAACTGAAAGATGAACTAAATACACTGAACTAATGATGGTAACAGGAAACAGCTGATGAACATGGGGAATCCACATGGGAGTTAATGAGGGGGCGTGGCACACAAGAGGCGTGGACCAGCGGATCATGACACTATTAAACACTGGATTTAAGATTTATTTTTACGAGAATTTTGTATAATGTATATTTTAACTTATTGTGTATTTTAAGTATGGAAACTCCAGTAATAATGAAATAATACCTTTCATTTCATAAAGGTTTTGATCTGTGGCCTATGTCCACTCTGACTGTCATATTACATTACTTTCCATCAAATGTGTGCTTTTTAATCCAGAGTAAACATTTTACTACGATTAAGAATAAGAGACTTTATTGTCATTATATCAGAAAATTAGTTTGGTAGCTCACGGCTCAGCAGCAAAGAGGTATACATTAATGTACCACATTAATGTGAAATACAGTCTCGTAGACATGGTATAGCCTACATATAAATAAATCTAATATAACTATTGGTAAAATACAATATAAAAAATATATTCCCTAGTGCAGTCTACAGTGTGCTGGATGAAAAAATCCTAAATTACTTATAGATATAGGTAATTATAAGTCAATGAGATTTAAAGTGACCAAGTGCGTATCAGCAGCAATATAGAGATGTGGAAGTGACTTAATGGCCAGTGTTCTGTAGTGGGAAGGGGTGTGATGGAGACCACTGCTCTCAAGAAAAAGCTGCTCCTCAGTCTCTTTGTTCGTGACTTGATGGTCCTGAATCTTTTGCCCGATGGGAGGGGGTCAAACAGTTTGTAACCCGGGTGGGTGGGGTCCAGTATGATGTTGCTAGCCTTCCTGCATAATCAGATTGTTCAGATCTGGGAGCTTGATACCCACGATCCTCTGCGCAATATTAACTATCTGGGCCAAGTCTCTCCGGTCCTCTGCAGTGCAGCTGGAGTAACACACTGTAGCACCGTAGCGGGGAATGCTCTCTGTTGTGCTCCTGTAGAAGTTAACAAGGAGCTGAGTGGGAAGTCCGGCTTCTTGAGTGTTCTTAAGAAGATAAGTCTTTGGTGAGCTTACTTCACCAAGTGAGAGGTGTTAACAGTCCATTTCAGGTCCTTTGAGATGTAGATCCCCATGAATTTGATGTTATTAATCTTCTCCACTTATGTGGAGGGGGGGAGGTGTCGATTCCCTGGCTCTCCTAAAGTCCATAACAATCTCCTTTGTCTTGGATGTATTCAAGACAAGGCTGCTGTCTCTGCACCACTGTACCAAGTGTTACACCTCCTCCGTGTAGTGGGTCTCATCGTCTCCTGCTATCAGTCCCACTACCGTGGTGTCATCTGCAAATTTCATTATGGTGCTGGAGGTGCGGATGGGTGTGCAGTCGTGTGTGAATATGGTGAAAAGGGCTGGGCTCAGGACACAGCCCTGCGGTGCACCTGTGCGCAGTGTGAGTGGATGATATGCGGTTTCCCACCCTGACATTTTGTGGTCTATTGGTGAGAATGTTCAGAATCCGTGAGCAGAGAGTGGTGGTTAGACCCAGGTTAGTGAGTTTGGTAATCTGTTTGTGAGGGATAATCGAGTTAAAGGAGGAGCTGAAGTCAATAAATAACATTCTGGCGTATGTGTTGGGATGCCCCACGTCAGACAGGGTAGCGTGAAGTGCGACTGAAATCGCATCTTCTGCTGACTTGTTTCCCCGGTAAGCAAACTGATGTCTTTCCAGATCAGTGGGAACGCTGGCCTTGATGTGCATGAGAACAAGCCTCTCAACCACTTCATAGCGATCAGTGTCAGAGCAACATGATGAAAACTTCTTAACAATCATGACAAGAAAAACAGTAAAATACCAAATTATACATTTTACTTATTTATTTATTTTTACCCAACGTGTAAATTACATTTCCTGCTAGAATCAATAAAGTTTATTAAAGTTTGGCAGATTCAATGGACCACCGCTTGGCAGGGGATATTTAATACGTAAAATGTGAAGTGATATTTTGTCAGGAGCCTAGAACTTTTATTCACGCATTTTAACTTATACAGCACATTTTTCCCACTAGGTGTCAGCGCTATACAACACTCTTTTTAAAAAGCTTTGGCCATTTCCTCACTGAATGTCTTTGTACTGCAGGAGGAAACCGCTGAGACTCGGGTTAAACCTGCGAACTCCACAAATGCCGCAACAGCGCCGCCCGCAGAGCTACCACAACACAGCCACATTTAGTGCGGCGTTACGTTTGCTTGCATGACGCAAACTCACATTTAACTAGCAGAATGCAAACCAAATTATTTTAGTAATACTGTGCTCATACGCAGTTTAAAGATTCAGAGTTTGAGTTATGACGATCAGAAGCCATTCTGCAGCCCAGACGGTTGCTTTAATAACAATTTTATATCGTATTCTGACGATCTGGACTATAAAGTGATTTTATTGAGGTTTAGGGTTCGAAAACTGCTAGGTATGACTCCATGTTTATGTAAACCTGGATCAATGTTATGAATTTGATGTGAATTTCAACCGCTTGCGGTGTGACACTCCTTTTTCTTCAAAATTTGCAATGACATGACAAATACAAATCTCAAATCAGGATGAAACACAAAAGTTTAAAGAGTGTGAAACTAAGTAAACTTAGTAGATCTGACGAATGCGAGTTTTACTCTTTACTGAAACCATGACGACCCGAAGCTTCTAGAACATGTCATTTAAAAAGCGAAACTCAAGTCTACAGAGTGAAACTAATGAGGT
This sequence comes from Stomatorhinus walkeri, assembly GCA_026784285.1. Lineage (NCBI taxonomy): Eukaryota > Metazoa > Chordata > Actinopteri > Osteoglossiformes > Mormyridae > Stomatorhinus > Stomatorhinus walkeri. The sequence continues at coordinate 8,704,547 of JAODUD010000019.1, read as the reverse complement.
CTGACTACAGTGCCGTAAAGACTGCAGTGTTCACTCCGCAGTGAAGCATTTTAAGATTAGCCAATATTCATTTGCATTCATGCCATTGAGTCATAAATTAGTAATACTGAAGCACTAATCACCTCAATTTGAGCACAGAATAAAATAAGTGACACAAAACATTTTAAAAAGCGGTCTCACTTGATTTTTCAGTCTTTCCTTGGTATCAGTTGATTCAGCTTTAAAAAATTAACTTATCATTTGAATAATGATTATATTATGATGAGACAATAATAATGACACTTTATTGATTACTGTGGGGAAATTCTCTTTTTGCTTACCCTGTCTTGCTCTCCATGACACACATGTACGTGAGAGTAAGCAGGGCAGCAAAGGACAGCCACCTACAGTTTGGGGTTGAGGGCCCTGCTCAAGGGCCCTGCTCAAGGGCCCAAAGACAGGTGACTCATTTACCAAAGCTGGGCTCCGAGTGGTGACCCAATCACAGGCACACGGGCTTAGTCCGCTGAGCCACACACTGCCCCAGTACCTCAATATTGAAATTAGATAAAGTAAACAGCAATTAAAATGAGATCCAATATTACCCAGATCAAGGCGAGGATTTAGCTAATGATGAACATGTTGAGATCAGTTGGGGAAAAGAATCTGTCATTTTATTCCCATTTACCATGTTATGTTTTTAATTTTCAGAAGCTAAAAAAACCTGTAAAACCACAATATTATATGCAAAGCAATTTAGAAACTGCCTTCTATCGCCCATTTACTTCAGAATTCAGACGTTTGCATGTTCTATATCTGAATACAGATCATTTTGACCCCTGCTCCTTCCTTGTTCCTTGCCAACTCTGAATACTGTCTGTCTTCCCCCTTCCCCTGATGACTGAAGCCTTAAGGGCGATTCAAACTTTTATTCATGACGTGCCAATTCTCAGTGTATTTCCAGCCAGAGATTTGTTTTTGATTAACTTTCTTGGTATTGTCGTGCTTCTTGATATTCCTCATGCTGTCTTGGAAACCCTCCAAACTAAATCTGCAGTCTCTTCGACAAAGGGTTACGCTTGCATTTAATAAGCTCTTAATCAATAATGCGTACGATTTTATAATATGATGAAAATTTACTTTCAGCCTTTCATCACTCCCTAACATTTGAACCACACAACTGTGAATCATGGGTATTAGTTTTATATTTTGGGCATTTTATTATATCATTTTCTGCATTATGTAACCAAGATATCTGCTAATCACTGTACAAGCTACAAGGGTCAATTTGGCGGACGGCACAAAAATGTGGCATCTTGGAGAAGCCAAGGATTTCTGCGGAAAATGCAATCGGACCATGTGTGTGTCCTGCCACAGACGGGCAGCAGGACGGAGTGGGCGTCCCTAACCCTGCACACCCAGATCCCATCGCCCAGCCTTTAAATATGTGACTTGGGTTATTCTTTGAGAAATAAGTCATCTGGTGGTGCTGGTGTGAACAGGGCGCTAATTGGGGATACAGGGCCAGCAGCAGTCTCCCCCCATGGTGCAGGGTGTGGCAGAGGGCTGGGATTGGCAGTCAGAGCAGCAGAAAGGTGTCAGCAAATACTGTGTGAATCCATCATGGGATCTGGCCCTCAGAAGCGCATGACACTTAAGCTTTCATAATTGTCATCAAACCCTCTCATTACAGAAGGACAGAATGTCCACTAAAGGGAAGCCTGCATTCAATACAATAATCTTCGCCAGTTCTTAATATGTTGCAAATGATTTACTCTAACTCACCCCACCCATGTTTCACAATCTAGCTTTTCTTTTGCAGCCTACAAATCACAAACTTCAAACCCACAAACTTCAATTCATACTCACCCTCACAGAATTCGACAATGCACCCTTTTGCCTCACTGGTGTATTCTATTAGCATCAGGTCTGGTGTAAATTAAACTTCCTTTTTGACACAAAGGATTTTTTGCACACCAGATGCGTTTTGAAATCAGGGGAAAAACCTACATAAAATGAATTTCACAAAATGAACACGCAGACACTTCTAAAAAGACCTGGGTTTTCTCGTTAGCCTTGAAACAAAAACAGAGACATGATCTGTTCAAACAATACATCAAGTATACTCTGTTTTGTTGTTAAACTGGGCTTCGTTCACAGACTGCAAGTTACTCCCTACCAGTGTACAGAGAATGTATTATTTCATATACTCCCTCTCTCTCTATTGGAATGACAATTATAAAGTCTATATATGTATATCTATCTCTTGGCTTATAACCTTTACCTCTTAATTTACCAATGGGGTTTTTCCACTGCCACTATTTACTGAGCGGTACCCTCGCTGATCTGGACCTGTTAATAAAAGAGTCACCAAACCCAGCTAGTTGCGTCACCATCAGATTGGTTGAAAGCTGACCTGCGAAGATACGCATGGATTATCTGAAGGAAAAAAACGACATATTCTGTATATCATTCAGTATTAGTGGTTTCGCACATCGCCGTGTTTTGACGCATTCCCAACAACTCGAAATGTAAGAAAGTCCAACCTCCTACTTAAAAAGTACCACAGAACAACTAAACGGAATGGATTCGTAATGCAAATTTACCCAAGCCAATGCGTCTGATGCTAACAACGCGATTCACACAGGCGTGCCAGCGGAAATTTACCGACCCCGGGAGGAGATATGGGAGAAAAAAAAGATAAACATTTGCGAGATCTTACATATGCACTCTTGGGTTTTATGTCAGAAAACTGGAGCAAGCTGGAACCAGCCATGCTGTAACTAAGTCTCTCTTCGCGGTACGCGCCGGTGTAAAGTGTCGGAAATTCAGTCCGAAGTACATAGATGATAAGTAACAACAAAATTTAAATTGTGTCTGAAAAGGTATTATCTTTCCCACAACCTGGACCAGGGGAAGTAGCTAACGGGTAAATGAATAATAGATAGATGGATGGGTGGGTGGGTGGGTGGATGGATAGATGGATGGATGGATCCTTAAAACGTTTTTCTTTAAGTGTCTAGGCCCCAGCTTGGCCATCAACAGATCCAGTTACCCTTCACCAGTCATCCTTCCCAGTTGTATCCACCAGTGTTACGTTTCCTGTTTGAGCAGTTAAATACAGGCTGTTTGACTCAGTTCATTGTGAGGTATTTTGAATGCTACGTTCTACTGAGCTCAGCACCTCATTATTACAATTAGTGATGGGCTGGTGACGCTTTTCAGGTATCGCCCATATTGTATTTCAACGCTTCAAGCATTTTTTCAAACCCACAGATACACTTACTGCATTGTTTCTCAAACAAGGACCTCCAGAGTACCGGGAGGTATGAGGCATCAAAAATGTGGGCAATCTGGGGGCTCCCTGGTAACTGCATTGAGAAACACTGACTTAGTCCATGGGTTTTAAAATGTGCAGCAATCGTCTGAACAATCTGACGATGAAGTCTTTGTGTTTGCATTGAATGAATGATGTTGCTGGTATGACAGTAGGGATTAACTTGATCATCCTAAATATAATCTTATAAAATACTATGTGTGTACAGTCATTATGTATCTGCAATAAAATATTGAAATTCAGTGTTTCAATAACTAAAGTGTTCATCTCTTCTTGTTATGAGTTATAAAAATGCCATTTTGGGTGTTCATTAATGATAATATAATAATAATCTAAGAATATTATAAATATATAATAATAATTTAGATTCATTTGGAAGATGCATTTATCCAAAGTGACTTAATACAAGGGAAACAAACAGTGGCTTCACATATAAGGATATAATTCTGCCAGAAAACCTCCAAATGGGACCAACTGCTATAATAAAAAAATAATAAAGCAACCATAACCAATTAACAATGAAATTATAATGATGATTTTCTACATAATAGTATATTTCAATATGGTAACACGTACAGTACCACTTTACAATAAGACTACCCTTATGAATGGTTTCTAATCAAATTTTGTAAGCTTTGTAAATCATCAATAGACAATTATAAACAAAATTTCAATGATATTTTTTAATGAGTTACGGCCATTTATAAGTAGTGAAAGGGAGCCTTATTGGGCTTTAATTACTTGACGGGGCACAAGTACTTATTAATGACTCACTTACTACTGAAGCATAAATTATGAACAAATATTGTGGCTACTAGAGATGAAATATGTGTCATGAAGAACAATGATGAACAAAACATGAGATCAGTATTTAACATGTTTTTAGTAGTTCACAAAGGTTTATGTAAAGGGAAGCTGTTCCCTGCCATATTAATATTCATTCGCCTTATTCGGAGAATTCAACTCAAATATACTCATTCCAGAGTCATTTGCCATAATGAATATGAAGGTGGTGTATATAGTACAAATTACATTACAATCAATCTCCCAAAATGCAAAAAACCAGGACATTTCCGAAGTCATTAGTCACGTGATACTGCATATCTGGAAAAAACTCTAGACTACCTGCTTTGCTTTGCTTTACTGCTTTACCGAAGTCTCGGTATTGTCTGTCCGCTCACTAGTTACTACTGATCGCTGCCTTTTGTTCACCTACTGCTTGTTTGCTTTTCATTTTGCCCAGTCACACTTCTTCGGGCTAATTGTCTGTTTATGACATCTGTATCCTGCTTTGATTAATAAGTGGCTATGGAACACTGCATGATAATTATTTAAATTAAGTGACTAGGCTTTGAAATACATTAAATGAGTAGGCCTATGTAGCCATCTCACTAAATTTTGGCAAATTCTTATCACTTCAGAAGATGAAAATGCATCGAATACGTTTTAAATGTATATTCCACAGTTAAATATGTGTCTCTCGGATACTTCCCTTAACATGAATAAAATGATTTCATCAAACCCCTAAAGTCTTAAATTCCAGATCTGCTAAGGCACACTGATCAGGGCTGTTACCACACGTGTGCTGAGATGAGTGCTAACAATGTCGTTTATGTCGGCACGAATGACTGGAGTGTGAAGGGTTTCCATCCACGTCAATTATCATGATCAGGAAATAAAGAGTCACACCAAGACCCTGCATGTGTGGACAGTCTCTAATTAAAGTTAGCCTCAGTGGAGTGTACGGGTTGGCTGGCAACATAATGAAAATAGAACTCGGGACACACAATTTCCTGGGTTAGCCTGATCCGTTTTCTTTTAAAAGACTGCTGCTGTGAGGTTTTAAAACTCAGGTATCCATCCATTTTCTGCGACCACTTGTCTTGTGCAGAGTCACAGGGGTTTGGAACCTACCGGTACAAAGCAGGGAACAGCCCAGGATGGAGTATACCACCCAACTGCAGGGCTCACTCACCATTTGGTAACTCCAGTTACCCTCAACATGTTTTTGGACTGGGGGGGTAGGGGGGGGGGGTAGAACATATAGTCCCCACACAGAGCCATGGACTCTGGTCCTAGAGGTGTGAGACCACAGTGCTAATCATTGCACCATCATATGCAACCCCATATTTACATAGTCTACAATCCATAAGTCCACGTATACACAACCGTATAAACACAAAAAATTACAAATAATCATAACTATGACGCCAACTGTGTTTCTCATCATATCAACGATGTACAGCTCCCGTTTAAAAATCTGTTTGCAAGGCCATGTATCAAGTATTAACTGAAAGACAATGCAGATTTTGGTATCCGACATTAAAATGAATTGATTCTATGTCAAAGTAACATTTGCAGCTACTTATCTGGACAAACGATTTTATAACACAAAAGACCACCGTTTGACGAGTCACCTTAACAAATACCAACCCAGAACAAATGATGGCCGTGCAAATGTCTTACTACATTTCTGTTAATAAGATATCACAAACGATTTGTGAGAGACTGTTCATAAATAGCTTCGGAGGTACAGTCTGACCAGTCAAACCGACGGTGTGAAAAGCATGTCGAACCTTTACAATTACCTCGGGGGCAGATGGCATTTCAGCAACTTTTTAATATCAGGTCCACTAAAAGCCGAAAGCGGCATCTGCGTGTGCGATAAAGCGCGGTGATGAGGCGCCCTTTGTCCGCTGCCAAATGATAGCGTGCTGGCAAGGTCCATAAATCCGAGGCATTATCTTCAGGTGGCAAACGAGTCATATAAGGAAAAGAACAGATCAATTAGAGGGGAATTGTTTTTTATTATTACTTATTAGCACTAAATTATTATAACTATTACTTTAGTTTAATTGTTAATATGTATACGTTTCGATGTATTTATGGAATCAATTTTACAGAGTTTTGCAGTGGGTTTGGCTAAGAATTAGATTTTGTTTTAGAAAACAAAAACACAAGTCACGAATGGATTCTACCACAATTTGATTGAAGACACGTACGGCACTATTAAGATTAATTAAAAATTAAAAATTATTACAGTCATTTCATAAACAAATTGACAAAGTCACAGCATTTGGTTTTTATAGTTCCAAAACATCGCAACGAAAAAAAATGTCCACCCTTTGTCTCCAGATTAGATGATGATTACCACCCAGCGGACATTAACACGTATAGGACAGCTATTTAATGTCTATGAGGCTCGTCTGCCAGTTTTCCGCGAAACTCGCAGGCTATTACTATATATGTACATACCGTTTGTCTCCGGAGCCCAACTGACTTTAGCAATCATTTTTTGTGCATCCATTTCATTTTACCCTGAGTATTCTTTGTAGGTTGTCTTGTGGTTTTTTTGTACTTGTATGTGGAGCAGTGGAACTAGTTTAAACATGGTTATATGGATGAATTAAAAATATTCTCCCACCCAGAAGAAATATAAAAGACCCCACCCAGTCCCAAGTTCTTAGTTTAATTAATAAGGGTTGAAAACCCCTGCCTTAAAATATTCCTGCTATACAAACAAGTAAACAGATCCTGCCATTTAAATGAACCCACTAAAGCAAGTACCATCTAGAAACAATTAATAATTTTCTGGGGTCACAGCAAATAAAACTGATGCATGAATATATCAGTGTAAAACGTATCAGAATAAGTTTGAGTGAAATGACTGTCAAGTGACTGAGCACCATTTGTAACCAAATCCAGATAATATCAGTAACACGCTTGCTAAATATTTTACTCCTGCAAAACAACAAAACAAAATCTTAGGGCTCACCTGATATTTTGATGATACTGTGTGAAGAACGAGGCAGATACCTTCAAGCTGCCAGGTGATAATAAACATACTGGCTTTGTCAATTTCCATGGCTTTTGTGTGGCTGGGGTTGTGCATTTCTGAGCATGTACATTTATACTAAATGACCAATGTGATACTTTGGATTAATTTCCACTTTATTCTAGAAACACAAGTCAATAGGATCAATGCTAGCTTCTTGCCTTGGTTGTGTAAACATGTATATTCCTTCACACCGCCCCCTATAGGCAAGTTCCCGGACATGCATAGTGAAGCACCTTCATGCATTGTGGTTTGAATCCCACAGCACCTGTGTAGAAGGTCTTGAGGATCATAGAAGAACCCTTACACCTCCTTAGTTGCCTCAAATGATAAAGGCGCTGCCTTGCCTTAGTAATCTGTCCATGTATGTGCGTGAACCAGGTGAGGTCTTCTGTGAGCTGAACCCCAAATTACTTAAAGTTACTAATCCTCTCAACTGTAGCCCCACTGATGTAGAGGGAGGACTTAAACATTTGTACCAAAATCTGCATTAATTTTTCGTATAAGTAAAAATTAACCCACTAAACCACATTGTCATTTCCATAACAGCGAGAAAGGGCAAAGTGTAAATCAAACATTCTCTCATCTTTCTCCACATACAGGATTTACTGAGTGACTGAGAGACCACATAAGTGAGATTCATACAGAACAGAAAAGGTTGTGCGTTCATACATTATACTTGTCCATGTTAAATTTAAAATGTGATTAAAGTAGAATTAAAAACCATAATTTATATGCGTGATGGACATGTGAGAGATAATCCCAGTTAGAATTCATTGGGATGCTCCGAGATATATAAATAGAAGTACCACCCAGACAGGACAGTAGCTTAGTGGTTTGTGTTATAACCACCCACCTCAAGGGCGGTAGGTTCAGCTCCAGCCTCTCAAATGAAGGTTACATGTAGGCCATTCTTACCATGTAGCACATTTTCCCGTCCATTCCCATCAAATGCGTCTTAAAATAATGACCAAAAATTCTGAAGCTGTAGAAGATTGTTTAGTAATTATATTCATTTTACTTTATGATTGAAATCGCAAATAAATGGTCACAGAGGTGAATTTAAAGTCATTCCACCATTTTAGTTTGAACGGATGTTGCCAACTTTGACAAACGGGAAGGAAAAAGTTAACAGCAATAGTAACAGGAGAGGTGATAGGAGGAAGTCGGGGAAGCAGGAGAGCCGCAACACGGTAGACCAGCTGCTCCCCAGCTCAAGGGCACAAAGCAGTGTTAGGGTTACGATGCACTTCAGGATACTCTATTATAAAGATCAATATTCTAATTAAATTACATATTATTACTATGTTATTATGCATGATGGCTATTCATAGTTCATTTTCCTGCTCTGGTGTACGGTAAAATAACTTACTACTTAACTGAATTAGGATTTTCCGATTCCATTAATCAAACTCAATAAGCATGATCGTGCTTATCATCATTTATTACTTACAGTACTTAATACACCCCCCCACACACACCCAAAAAAACTGAGGTGTTTTGCAATGTTGGCATGTATTCATAAGTGAACACGATAGACAGATTGAGCTGATGCATAACGATTTCAATACCGTATGGTGTCATGTTGACAAATTTGTTTCAGGTGTGTAATGATTATTTTTGTAGCACAGTAACAGCATTTAGGGAGCGATGTGGCTCAGTCGGTGGCGTTGCTATCTCCCAGCATCACCGTTGTGAGGTCGGGCCTTTACTCTGCGCGTGTCGAGCGCGCACGCTTCCGCAGTATTGTGTGGGGTTTCCTCCCAAAATTTGGCAAAGTGCCCCCGGCGTGTTTATTACAGATTACATTGTTGATCTGAACATAGCTCTTAGCCTTACCTGTCAATCTTCTTGAATTTTGTCACACATTCTTCTCTAATAAATTATGCTGTGTTCATAACGGATGCACTACAGAATTCTATACATGGCCTCGATATAAATAATTACAGTGAGCAAATACTTATTAGTTAATGCTAAACTGCTGATCTAGATAGATACAGTTTCGCACGCACACACATACTCACTCTTGGGTAAGGATTTTTTTCCTTGTAATTTTATACCACTCGATGCATTGTAGTAATATCCATCCTCCTAGATTGAGAACAGCGAACGCAGTTTGCCTCAATCTACTAGTGACTGTGTACTGTCCAGTTAAAAACGCAAACCTGGTGTTTCGGGCATTCTAAACAAACAAAAACTAATTTACAACGCACAGCATTAGTTCAAACGATACCACGGCCGACAAACGTGCGTTAGCTAAATAGTCGCATCCGTCGTCATTGGACAGATAACAGCCTGTAATAACACATACGTTCTAAGTAATATACAAGACAAAAGGACTGCGGGTGTCGTTTCATTATTTTAACAGCGCTTACCTTTTTATAATCAGGCAGTACGTCGGACATCCCTAGCAATTAACATATTAAGACAATTTACTGATACACCGTGCTGAAACAACGCTCCCTACTGACCCTTATATTTATACCTGACATGCACAAGAGGCACATGCACCGCAATGTGATTTACACGTATATATATTTTTTTGCAGTAATGTGCCCGTACGGCGCCGAGGGAGTGGGGTCCTGACGGGAGGCAGTCGCACGGCCGCCCGCCCGCACAGGAAGCGGTTTGCAGACGGGCGAGCCCGGACCCAAGCTGCGGCTATGTTGCTGGCGCCTAGACTCTTCTCGGCTGCGTGGGTCGGTCGCAACGGCTGGCGTCGCTGGTCGGGGAGTTCTTAGTCCCAGCTGGGGCTGTTTGCGGTATCCGGCATTGACCGGGTGCGTCGTGTTCAAACCGTCTGCATCCAGTTATGAAAAACGGTTTGCGAAGCACAAGAAACTCCCGGCCGTGGAAGGCCGGGCCTCGGGGAATGGGACGTTAGCTAGCTAACGTTGTTTTCTAACGTTAGCCGAGTGTCGGCGGACTAGTGATTAAATTAACCGTCTTAAAGGTGTGCTAGGTGGCTAATAAAGGTTTAAACGTTACTCCATGTAAATACGCGTGTGTGAGATGCCAGTAACACTAAGTATAAGCTACCTGCTGTAACTGCCGATAGCTCAGGTGGCAGGCCACCCTGTCTACAAGTTAAAATATCTGCTACCTTTGGAGCGGTGACGCATTTAGTATTGCATTCGTACAAAATTTAATGTATCTCATTGGGGGGGAAGAAATGTTTTACACTAGAGAGTTGAATTACAACCAACTGGGTGCCGACGAGGCGCTTGCTGGCGAAAGTGTGGACATACCGGCGTCTCATTAGCATCGCTCTCCTTAAAATATTTTTAAATTTAATTGAGAGGTTGGCGGAATAGTGGAGAAAATGTCCGGAAAAGTGGCCCGTCGCTCCGTCTGAGTTGAGTGAAAGCTGGCGCCGGGCATCCACGTTTCCTCTGGACGTAAACGTCGGAAAGTAGTTAGCCATGAAATCGCCGACCCTTAAGGAGCCGCCACGGTGAATATACGGAACCCAAATGGTAAATAATGCTTTTGTTTTCTGTGTTACGCACCCGTGTAGATCTTGACATGTATGTCTTGCTTGTGTATAAATCCGTTATCCATTTAATATCGTAGACGTCCGGTGTTGCGATTTGTTTACAAGGTTGTATATACATGCTTTCAGTGGGAGGTCTTTTGATAGTTACCTAACTCCGTAAGCCATAATTCCCCCTTGACCCCTGTGAGCTTTAAGTGATTACAGGTCAGTCGCATGTCGATTGAGCCCTGATCAAAGTATTATTGGTCTTAACAAGTGCCGTAGATCGGTCTTTGGAAATTTGGAATATAATATTCAGTGATTGTTTAGTAGGTAATGGGTAATCCGTAATAAGGACGAAGATAATTGCATAACACGTTAAAATGAAATCAATGCATATATAAATATGTTAATCGTCCAGGGAATAAGTAAGGTAATTATTTTTAGCAAATTCTTTCTGGACATTCTAAATTCATAAATTCATTCGTGCCAGTGTTTCACAATCTCTGTGCCTGTTTAACAGGGTCTGAAATTAATGCTTGTTTAGCTGACTTCAAATTTGGGTATATTTGGTTCGAGCCTCTTATGAATATGTTGACAAAAACTGGGATATTCCTGGATAAAACTCCAGGTTTTAAGAATGTTAACCAGCAAGTTGGATTATTTAGGGGATATCTCACAGCTCCAGGTGAAGCTTAATGCTGCTCTGATGTCTTAAATCATCTGTGGCATGATCTGTGTTTCATAAACATGTGTGTCATGGAAGTCAGCCTTGGTCATGTGACCAGTGTTTACAAACATTGAAATAGTTCAGTAGCCAACTGTAGTGCACACTTTAGTCGGTGCCAGTGGTCCGTCGCTCCGTCTGAGTTATAAATGCGGTAAAAGCTGGCGCCGGGCATCTACGTTTCCTCTGCACGTAAACGTCGAAAAGTAGTTAGCCATGGCAGCTGTGAGATATCCCCTAAATAATCCAACTTGCTGGTTAACATTCTTAAAACCTGGAGTTTTATCCAGGAATATCCCAGTTTTTGTCAACATATTCATAAACATTAATTTCAGACCCTGTTAAACAGGAGCAGAGATTGTGAAACATTGGTACGGAATTTACCAACAGTATTGTTTTTTTTTACTATTTTGTTAATCTGAATAATCATTTTGCAGTTTATAGAATTTGTGAAGTTTGTCTTTTTTGCCGCTGGAAAAGTGTGGTTGCATTTCTAGTCATTTTTTCTAATACTTCCAGCTTTCACTTGTTTTTAAATAACACCTTAAAGCAATCTTTGCTTATGCCGTCATCATTACTGTTATCATTAAATAAGCAAAAAAAGAAATGCATGCGGTTCAATTTTGTATGCATCTTCTAGTTTGGGTCTTCTGCACATTAAAGATTTTAAAAACTGTTTGTTTCTTTCAGGTTTTTCTACGTTTTCAAACATGGGTGACATGAAGACCCCAGATTTTGATGATCTTTTGGCTGCTTTTGATATCCCTGATGCCACTGGGTTAGATGCTAAGGAAGCCATCCCAGACAACCACGATGAAAGTGAGGGCCAGCCAAAATCTGTAGGGATCTGCTTGGAGGACATCTCCACCCACAATATCGCCCAGACCCCTGATGTTCCTGCTGTCAGTGTGATAGTGAAGAACACCAGTCGTCAGGAGTCATGCGAGTCGGGCACAGAGAGAGAAGAGATCCACCTTGGACACCTCCTGCAGAATGGATTTCGGGGCTCAGGAACCATCCTAGATTCCCATCACATGGTACATGGAAACTACGGGAAGTTTGAGACCACGTTTGTAAATGGAGATCGTTCAGGTGACTGCCCGGATTTGCCAATGGCACCCCATCAGCCTTGTGGGGCATCCTTCACCCAATTCAGTCCTATCTCAAGTCCAGAACCAGAGGATATCCCAGCAGATGGGATTGTTGGACGTCCAAAACAAGACGAGAGGCCCTATTTTCCCTCTGGCTCTGTATTTGGGTCAGAAGAGCAGTCCATGTTGGACAGTCAAAGAAAATTGCATGGGACCAGCATGTGCAGTGAATTAGTTGCTGGGAGCGAAATTTGTAATATCATAGACAGAAACAGGGAATTTTGCAAAACGGAACAGTCCTACTCAGAGGAAAATTCTGTTTGCTCTAATGATGGCCATGTTGAACAATCTAGCTTTAGCAGTCCAGTGTTATCTATGGGTGCCCTTCATGATGACAATCTCGGCGAGACTCAAAATTATTTTCCTTTAGAGTCCAGTATTGGCTTATCCCGGCAATGCATCAAAAGTTCAAGCTCCAAACTGTCATCCTGCCTTGCAGCACTTGTGGCTTTAAATTCCAGGAAGGTCATGGAAGATTCTAAAGATGATGTAAACTCTAGAGATCCGTTAGTGTCCATGAAAGAAACTGTGAAGGTAAGCTCAAAAGTGCTCAAATCTCCGAAGAGCCCTCGGAGTCCACTGGAGGTGGTAAAGAGGTTTATCAAACCTCCAGACAGTCCGATGAGCGTCTGCAGTGACAGCAGTGGTAAAGCATCCCCCTCTGTGACTACAGGTTCGCCCCCAGCAATTCCGAGAGTTCGGATAAAGACTATTAAAACCTCATCGGGGCAAATAAAGCGAACAGTGACAAGCGTGTTGCCTGATTCAGAGCTGGATGAACTCCATTCTCCAACCGGTTCCTCTCCCCCGCAGATCACCGCTGCCGAAGAGCCACTGACCAAAGCGTCTCTGCCGCACCTGTCACATCATGCAGCGAATGACATTGTCTTTGAAAATGGAAGGAATAAAACATTTGACAAATCAGCAACAGTTGTGTCCCAGCCCTCAAAAGTTATTCCCATCACATCAGACGGCAGCTTAAAGAAAAGGGACAAGACGCATTCTGGCACCTCTTCACCGAAAACTAACAGCTCTAACCTGAGGGTTGTAAAGACATTGCAGCAGCAAAAGGGGGTCTCTGTCAGATCTATGAAGCCCCCCAACACCAATTTCCTCCCCAAAGCGGTGCACTTGGCCAATCTAAACTTGGTCCCTCATAGCGTTGCAGCGTCGGTCACGGCCAGATCTACCACGCCACGGCCGCCCCAGCTTCCCGGGTCCATGGTGTGCAGCACGGTTCCGCTCGTGCACCAGGTCAAAAGCCCCGCGCTGGGCACCACCATTTCCTGCGGTGCTGTGGGGACCCTGAACAGACTTTTGAACACCTCCAATCCCATACCAACGTATGTGCCCAACCTGAATCCCCCTCCAGAGTCTCAGATCAGCCTGCCGGCTCGGGGTCAACGGTGCCTGGAGTGCGGGGACGCCTTCTGTCTGGAGGCCAGTTTGGCTCAGCATTACAGTAGGAGGAGTGTGCACATCGAGGTGGCATGCATGCACTGCGCCAAGACACTAGTCTTCTTCAACAAGTGCAGTCTGCTGGCCCATGCTCGGCAACACAAGAGTCAGGGGGCTATCATGCAGTGTACTCAGCTCTTCATGAAGCCCGTTGCTGTCGACCAGATGTTCTCCTTGGCTGTGGCCACCCCCCCTGTGGCCATGCCCCCAGTGCCCGCGGGGTCCCAAGTCTTCCCGGGCCCAGCGAATTCTGCCAAGAGTGCACCAGCAATGCCTTTATATCCAGACAAAGTGATACCGCATGGACTCAAGTGTCTGGAATGCAACAAGCGAATGTCAGATGACAGGTCACTGGCAGTTCATTTCCAGAGACTTTCCGAAGAGATGGAGAGACTGGTAAAGTGTTTTGTCGTCTTATTGTCATATGAGGACTAATATCAAGGTCTATGTCAATCACAGTTCACGAAGTATAGGCCAAAATGAGGTATTGTCTTACTCTTGTAGCCTGTCGAGACTTTGGTTATTTGTTGAGGGATTGAGGTTGAAAGCTCAATAAGCTATAAGTTTGAGTGTTCGAGCCTTTATTGGTATCATGAAGTGTCCCCTTTATCTGCTCCTGTCTTTCAGGTGTGTAAGCTGTGCATGATGACATTGCCTAACAAGTGCAGCTACAGGGCTCACCAGCGCATCCACACACACAAGTCCCCATACTGCTGCCCCGAGTGCGGGGCAGTCAGCCACTCCACGGACATCCAGACACACATCAAGGAAAACTGCCTCCACTATGCACGCAAGATCGGCTACAAGTATGTGAATGAGCAGCCTGGGGTGGGTGCGTTGGGGCGTCGCATGATGCTGCAGCATTACTCGCTCTGCCTTATTAATAATGAAGCCCCCCCCCGGTCTTCTTTTGTTATCCTAGGTGCTCGCACTGTGATATGTTTCACTTGTCCTTTCATGTTCAAAAGAGCCACATTATGGAGAAACACTGTGAGATTTTCTATAAGTGCTCTCTCTGTCCGGTCGCCTTCAAGTCTTCAGATGGCTGCCTGACGCACGTCAAAAGCAAACATGACGACAGTAGTGTGTCTCCGCTGTGAGTTTGGCTCCCAGAGTATCTTTATTTTCCATGATGGCGCAATACTTTTTTTGGAGTACAAAAATGAAATTGATGAATATCCACATATTTGAATTCTTATTGCACGTTGTCTGTCTCAGTCAGAGTGATTTGTTTGATATGTTTGATTCTCTAGAGTGATCTATAAGTGCTCCTGTGAAATGGTTTTTAAGAAGAAGCAGCTGCTCTTCCAGCACTTCCAGCAGAGCAGCAAAAAGCTCACTACCTGTGTCTTCAAGTGCCCTGAGTGTGCAGTGGTCTTCACACAGAAGCAGATACTGATGCAGCATTTCAAGGTTGGAGACCCCGTTTTTAAGGCCCTGTAGACGGGCTAGTTAACTTTGTTCTCTAAGCTGTGTTTCAAGCTGCCTTGTTGGCTGAACTTATGTCTGCTGTAGTGTCACGGTCCTCCTCTGCATTTCAGGGAGTCCACAGGAGTGTCCTCAGGGCAGCCGTGGATGAAAGTGCCAAACCGTCTGAAGAGCCTTCACCGCACCCGCAGGGCACGTCGCTGACCCCCAGTCGGCCGCAGACAAGCCGGCTTCTCCGACGTGTGGCCTCAAATGACCAGAAGGACCCAGCTTCTCAAAAGCCAAGTCAGACCAATCTGAAGAATGCAGGCTTGACCTGTGGAGAGTGTCTGCAGTGGCTTCCTGATCGTGATGCCTATGTGTCTCACATGAAGACCAGCCATGGGAGGGTAAGGCGAGCATCACCATCCTGCACTGGACTGCACCCTGGTTAATATTTTTATATATTATAAGCTAATGTCATCTTAGACTAAACTGAGTGTTACATTGTCGCCTAGACAGGAATTGAATTACAGAAGATTGGGATTAATGAGAGGTTGACATTCTCTCCCTGTGAATTGAAGTTTATCCTTCTGTGTGCTCAGTGTTGGGCATGTACCTTTAAAAAAGTAATTAGTTATAGTTACTAGTTACTTCTCACAAATAGTAACTGAGTTAG
>JAODUD010000019.1:8655725-8671309 GCA_026784285.1 Stomatorhinus walkeri | reverse complement strand
ATCAGTTCCGGGCATCCAAACTTGTGACTTTATTTCAGAAGCCACCCCTCCCGCACCCAGCCACATATAAATACATGGGTAGATATGCAGATATGAAACGGCAAGCGACTCTGAAGGTTTGGAGGAGAGAACATCGGCCTCTACGTAGGAGAAATATCCAGGGGTCATAGAAAATAGGGGGGAAATTCGACAGGAACATTTTGGAAAGATGGCAGAAACTGCGTGGAGACAGATCTGTCAGTTCGGATTCCTCACTTATTTAATCGTTTTCTCATATATTTCTGTGACCAGTTCAGTGAGTCTTGATTTGACAGAATTGAGAAACAGGGTGTCAAAAATCAAAGTAAATCCAAGAGGAAATCTGTGGGCGACAGGTGAGACAATACATCTCCTGTCACCGTTCGAAACAAAATGCGTCTCCTTCTGCCTCTACAAAGGACGATCGTATTGAAATTAATGAGCAACTAGATGTAGGCTATTATTGTCATATTCGGCAAATTAATTAATCCCACCATTTAGGGAATACTGGTCCATTTAACAATACTGTCTGGTACGCAAGAATATGATTACAGAAGTGAGAATATAAACGAGAATGGGCGTCTACGAACCAAAATACGCCTCATTTAGAAGTAGTGGACGAGCATATCTGTTTTTACTTTCGCATGTGCTTTTACTGCCTTACTGATATTTTATTTATCTATTAGGTCATTTCATGGGAAAGAAGAACGCTGTGGACAGCTCGTCGCTTGAGTCTCAAAATAAGGAGGCGCTGAACGCAATTCGGGCAGCTCTAATGCCCGAGCCAAAGGCGCAGGACTGGAGGGAGTTCATTGTAGAGCAGATAATCAAAGTTGCCGTGCAGGACCATCTGCAGGAGACTGGGGAGAAAATTGATAACAATGAACCGGTGAGTGAACTCATTTATAAGCCTATAATTAAAATGCTGTGGTACAATTCAGTGTGAAAATGCCCACACATTGGTTTTTGTAAATCGAATTACTAATAGGCCTATTTAAAGAATTACATTATTATATTCTAGTAAAGCATATGAAAGTAAAAGCTGTGGGAATGCGTCTGTTGTAATTCCAGATTTGTTATAGAATAGTGGGTTATAATTACGCATTTGTATTTTCGAGCACGTTACTACAAGCATTATATCAACAAATTAGAGATACAAGAAAGCTGTGTGACGGTTTCAGTTAAATGATAATAATGTGATAAAATGTCTGGGAGCAATTACCTCATTTTACGATAAGCTGCAAGATACGGCACCAACAAAAAAGAACTTAAACCAGTTTACACTGCATGTAGAAATACTACTGATAAAGATGCCTTTCTGATCACTGTGTGAAACTGTATAATTACCTCAAGAAATGAACTGCTGCAAAATTGGTTTCCACTGCTGTGTTTATTTTGCAGGATGCAGACTTCCTGACGAAGATATTGGAAAAATACTTAAAGAGCAGGAACAAAATGACACCGGCACCAGTCTGATTATCTTTTGACATTTTACCTTACATTATCTGCTTTATCATTGAAACGTCATGTTAGTAAACTTTCTGTCGGTAGCATTTCATTATGACCACATGTACTACAAGTAGTACGCCAATAAACAAAATGCCTCGCCGACTAGACTGTGGAGCGAGTGACATTAATCATCAAACTCAAATACAACCACTATGCCGGAGTTTTTCGAACTGGGGAGCACAGCCCCCTAGTGGGATGCGAAGGAATTGCACGGGGTTCAGGTGAGGGGAAAGAATTGTGCGCTACCTTTAGAAATATGAAAAATAATGTGAACACATTATGTGCCTGTACAGAATATGACGCTAGCAAATAAAATTAATTAAATGCGTAAAATGTGTGTGTGTCTGGGGGGAGGGGTACAATCAAGACAAATTATTCAGCCATACAGGGGTCTGTCGAAGTTAGAATCCCACCGTTACGCTGTGCGAACAGGGCAAGTAGACTTAATGCGACTCCAGTCGTCTCAGTAACACAAAAGCTCAATTTAAATGTATCTTCTGTGAGTCGTCTTTCTTATATTGTTTTTACCGTTTTAATAAACCGCTGTATGCAATTGATTATTCTGAAACAAAATAGCTACTCTGGTGTGTTAAATGTTTTTTAATGGAATAAAATCTACACATTTTTGGGGAAAAAACAAGATTTTCAATTATCGCATGAACAATGCTTTAAGTTGGAAAAACGGGTGTCAATACTTCTCTTGCAGATTATGAGCTCTGCCGGTATGCAGAAAAGGTTCCCGGTGTGAGTACTGGCCCACTTCAAGCACTGCACATGAAAAATATTAACACGCAATAACGTTGGTGTATATAAAGAATTCAAAAACTAGGAACGCAGCTTTAAATCCCAAGGAAAATTCCAGGAGACGTTACATTCGTAAGCGCATCACCGAATACCTAAATATAAGCCTGCGAACGTCGTTCTACGTATTATGCGTAACCAATAGTTTTTCACTTCCGGTTCACTGTAGTCAGGACTCTATTTCCAAAGCTGCGTCTCATGGCAAAATTGGAACATGCCGTTAATTGTGATGTGTGGTTTCCCCAGTAGTGGCAAAAGCCGCAGAACGAAGGAATTAAAGGATTATTTTCTAAGATGTACCGAAAGGAAGGTGATTGTCGTTGGGGATGAAACTGTGGGAATGGCTAAGAACACCGCATATGCAGGTGAGACTTCTGAGTACATGCTGACAGCATTTAGCGTGTGTCTCCAAACTCAAACCTCTTTAACATATAGGACGAGTCACAAATTATGATTTACAGATCACTTATGTGGCCGTCGATATATAAACCAGATAGTACCGGAACTCCTTTCGCGAAAAAGAAAAGAACAACTAGAGCAGGTATTGGTTGCCATATCGGTAGGAATTAAATGTGGTGTCTTTGCATTTTTGATTTTGAGGATATCTGGCATATGAATCATGCATGAAGTCTAAAACTCAAAAATGTTTCTTGTTTATTTAAAAAATACATTT
The DNA here is from genome assembly GCA_026784285.1 of Stomatorhinus walkeri. Lineage (NCBI taxonomy): Eukaryota > Metazoa > Chordata > Actinopteri > Osteoglossiformes > Mormyridae > Stomatorhinus > Stomatorhinus walkeri. Next base: position 8,668,308 of record JAODUD010000019.1, on the reverse strand, counting down.
GAGATATAACGCATTTTCTGCTCCGCGGGCAGGAAGAGGCACCAACTTTTTATATATACAGTACATGGGTCTGCCGTAGTGCGATCACCTAATCCGTGTCAGGACGGACACTATGGGCTACTTCAGGTTTTACAAACTACTTTATAACTGAAAGTCTCCTGTACTCGGCTGAATTGTTTGGCTCATCTTGTATTTTTCTAGTTTGTTTCCTTGATTAAAATTCTCATCCTGCTGTTTCATATGTAAATTATTGACACGAGCATGATTTTCAGAGACTAACCAATCAGTGTTTATGTGAAATCCAGGTCCTTTTAATTGAAATGGCTACAAACCTTGTCGTAGCTCGTAGTGACTCTCCTGACATGATCATCTGGTCACCCTAGTCTGTTGTAGCTCTTTGTAAATCTCACAAAGAGTTATTTTCATGCCTTATTTAACATTTGCTTAAATTTAAGTTTCTTTCTTCGAGGTCAAAGTTCATCCCATGAACTGCATTTTTTAACTATTTGGGTTATTAAAAACATTGAAATCCTGGAGTAACAAGCCAGGTTTTTTTTTTTAAATATAATTTACAATACATATGTATGAGCACTACTTGCACAGTAGGCTTATGTAAAACCTTGATCTATTACTTGGTCCCTTTCATGTGATAAGAATCCTAAAACTATACATATTTTTTAAAAATGCTGTTATTGAACCTGAAAAAAAATCGGCTTGTGGTAGTACCTAAAAAAAATTCACTGAATTGGGAAAGTACTCTTTACATGCTGTCCAGTTGTAGGAGTTATGAGACTCTGTAGAGTAAAAATACTCTACCTGAAGTATTTGGGGGTCGTATCTGAGAATATCTCCCTTGTCTTGCAAGGTGAAGTCCAGGCTGGCCACCTTACAGCCGATCTTTACTCCAGTTAACATATTCAGGTGTTGCTCCGATTACATGCATGAATAACATTTTCCTTGTGCTCTCCTGAGAAAATGAAGAAGACAGAAAAGATGTAAAGGCTGTTTCTTGGATTATAAAATGGAATGAGCCTGTGATCATATGCCTTGACTGGCTGCGAAACCTGATTATTTGCATAATGGATGATGGGACTCTGGGCAGAGAGATTTAGCTCTTGGGCTATTGATGGATAGATAGATGAGCAGATGGATCGATACAATAAGCAGCTTGCTCATTCTTATTTAAACAAAAAAATTGATATTGCATGAAAATGAAATATTTTGGAAAGACATGCAAAATTATACAAGTTGTATAAAGATTTAAAATTTTCGTTTAACTAGTTAAATTTTCGAGAACTACTTACCAGTGTACTTTTACAGTAACATTCCAGTTTACAGTAAGTGTTTGCACAATTACTCATCACTGTTATTAATGACCTTTTTAAATTGTTTCTTGGCAGACTCCCAAATGGAAAAAAGCCTGAGGGCGTCTTTAAGAGCTGAAGTAGAGAGGTGCGTTTGTCTTTTCGCTTTTAGGATGCTAAATGCACAAGGTCACTAGGTTTCCTTTGATTTAGAGTATAAAGGGTTGACAATTGGTTTGTTATTGATTGCTGTTGATACCTATGTGCTGCCTAAATATTAATGTTGGTGCTGAGCAATAATCATTTTATATATCATTTTCATAATATAATTTTATCCAACATCGATATAACAAATGCTCAATAAAAGTTTGATATATTTTATCGCCCAGTTTAATGGCGTCACTTCCTTTGTGGCAGCTTGTCGGGACCAGAAATGGAGCACAAGTGCAAACACAGCCATAAAAACTCAGGGCATTCATTGAACAAATAAGAGGATGCAAAAGAACAGGCAGGCCGACAACAGACAAAGCTGTCAAAACAACAGGGAAACTCACTGAGAGAGCAGGGACGTCCGAAGCGACCTGTCTAATAAGGGGAATCCAGCAAAATCCTAATCGAAAGTGTGCAGTAAAATTCAGTCCATGAGAAATCCCTTTGGAAACGCTAGGAAGAATGTGTGTGGCGGAGTTTTGTCGGCACTGGCTAAAATAACGTGGTCTGCCACCAGTCGCAGTGTTTAGAGACCACCTATGCATAACAAACAGCAAGGTTGCTTGAGTTAGCGGAGCACAGTACATGCTACAGGTTTGTAAATGAACGTCACGGAAGAGATGAGCACCTCCTCAGATGAAACTTGTTGGTGAAGAAAGCGCAGCAGCGACAACATCTTTTAATGCGGAGGTATTGTGGATAAACCGGTTAAGAAGGCAGTGGCTTGCTCTCTGTGTTGTAATCTCTGCCGAAATCTTGTGCCAACTGAAGCTGGAAATACCGTGAAGTACATCATACAGAATGCAAGCATGTACAGTCAGAGACATCAGCAATAATTGTTGTAACTTTCAGGCGCATCAAGCACTGATTCAAAATGGGACACAGCCATGTTTAACCCGTACTCTGTAATGAGCAGCGAGACAGTCATAGAAAAAGCCTACAAAACTGTACTATTGACGGCAAAAAATATTATTATATGATTTGTTTATTAAAATTAGATTTCAGTTTGCCATCCATTCAATTTGTCATCTTTTAAATGTCTTGTTTAAGGTGAATTTAAGGTGAAACTTTAAGCATGAATGGATCCTCATAGGAAAGAGAGAATTAATTGTTGAATATATCGATTTATGAATCATAATTATCATTATCGATATTGACCAATTTGGAAAAAAAATCATGATGAAATATTTACTGATTTATTGAATGTTATTTATTTTAGCCTCACATAAGGATAATTTTTCCCCCAGACTAACCCTTAACCCTTTGTTTCCTTTGGGAGTCTCTTGGGCAGCGCTGCCCAGTCTTATCCACAAAGGGCCGGTGTGTGTGCGGGTTTTCGCTGCATCTCCCTAATTAGATTGGCTGAAGAGTCCTCACACCTGGGTTTGAACAGCTGACCTAAAGCTTACCCCAAAAACCTGCATACACACCGGCCCTTTGTTGATAAGAATGGCCACCACTGCTCTGGGGGATATTTTAATGTCTCGCATTTCTGATTTAAGGTAGAGGTGCAAAGACTGCAATTTTTGCAAGCGTGACCTGCCAATCCCAATATTTGCCAATTCCAGGTCCTGTTCCCAAAATCATCTTGCACTATTATTAGTCAGTCACTGCAGCATTAGCCTCCCATATCTTCACCCTAAGTTGACTGCTTGACAGCAGAATGCTTGTTATCAATTACCTGTCTGCTAAGTAAATAAATGTAAATGTAGTACTTGCATTTATTATCAGTATAACTCCTGGGTGAAGTATTGGTTGGATTTTGAGCACTTTTGCTTCTTTGTTTATCTGTTACTGTAGGACGGTCAATAAGGATGATGTCATCATCTTGGATTCCATGAATTACATTAAAGGTAGACTTTGACATAAATATCTATTCAGCATGCTGCGACTATCCTAACATATTACATTGAATGTCATTTGTCTGTGTCTTGTCATAATATTGTTTTCTTTACAGCTGTATAATTAATTTGCATTAGATATTATTCTGCCCACAGCTATAGCAAGCATAAGGTGATTGAAGATGGACAAGTCATTATAAGGTCCATGAAACATAGATGACTCTGATCCCATTAAGGGAAGTTTAATCCTCCTAACTTCATTCAGCGCAAATGCACCATAGTTTTTAAAATATTAAAATATTTAAGAACTCTCTGCTCATATCACGTACTATTTTGTTATGTGCGTATTTCCCTCCGTCTTATCTGATTTTTACATCGTGACCTCCTTAGCCCAATTGTCCCAAATTTCTTGACAAAGGTCTGATAAGGACCTTTTACGCCACAAAACAAGTGTGAGGCAGAGGAAAAGAGATAAGTAGAGATGCACCAATATGATATTTGGACCGGTATTGGTATCCAGATGTATTAGAGGGATCGGGTATTGGCTATACTGTATGTGACCAGTCCACGTCCGATACTGACTTGCTGACTGTTTTCAGCAGTCTGTAAAAAGAGAGCTCCAATTTCATGTTAAATCGGTTTGTACAATCAGTCGCACTTTTTACAGCTCTTTCTCATGTTAAATGCATTTTTGCAGCATTCGAGCTAAACGCTAATGCTGCCACTCGGTTTTTTCTCAGCGGGTGTGAGCGCAGTGATTTCTCCCTGCTATGACGTCATACTCATACCCTTTGCTGTACGAGAAAGTCAGACAAGAGGGTGACGATCAAAGTATTTTCCACTTTTAACAGCAACTGGTAGCACAGCGATTCGCAATCTTTCTAAAACACAGATTTGGGAGGTGAGTGTAGCATTTAGTGGAAAATCCCACGGAGCAAAGTGAACGCAGTGGACGATTTGGGTTTCGCCCGCTTGGGCTGTTTTCCGCACTCGATACCGCTTGTGATGCATGAAGGGCTGCTATCGTATGAAAGTGTTGCCTGTGGGAGAAAAATTGTGGAATTTTAAGCTTTAGCTACTTGCGGTTACTTTCCTGGAAGACATTCAGATTGAACTGCAAATACCTCAAAAACGCTTCAAGCAACGAGGTGGAACAGTACGTTATATATGTTTCTAGTAACCCCAGTTAAATATTTTTTTTAATTCATTTTTTCATCTTAATTTACTAATTTAAAATATTTAATATAAGGTATACATATATATTATATTAAAGTAAAAAGAGAATCGGATTGAAACCAAAAATTGTGGATGACCCCACCCCTAGCCAAAGAAGCCAAGGTTCCCGTTTAGGGAAGTAAGACTCTGCTGTCCCCCTGAGCAAGAAATCGTGTGACACCATTCAGTAGTCAGTGTGGAGATGCTGCTAGAACTAAACTGATGTTTTCTTCCAGGTTACAGATATGAGCTATTCTGCCTCATCAAACATGCTCAAACACCACATTGTCTGGTAGGTGAACAACCTCTGTGTTTTTTAGCTTTTATTCTTTCAGTTGTATTTGTTCATGCATCATCCTGTGTCAACCTTGGCTTCTGCTCTGATTAACGTCTTTTTATTGGCGACCATGAACGCATTCAGGTGTACTGTCTGACGTCGCCGGAGATTAGTGCCCAGTGGAACGCGGGCAGAGGCACTGAGGAGCGCTATGCCCAGGAAATGTACGTTGGGTTTTCTGTTGGCATTGGGTGAAAAATGTGTAAATATGAAAACTTTCAAACGTGACTGCAATGCAATTTACCATAAAACCTGTAGCATTTAAACTGAATGTAAAATAAATGCAATATTTGCCTTTTCTTCCATTAACAAGCACAAAACCAAATCCACGATTTCATGTAGACGATGTTTTAAGTGTTGCTGAGTGTTTTCTTCATAGATTTGAGATGAGAAGTTAAATCTGCTTTATTTGCCTTGCTTGCTGATAAAGCCATTCATCCCCATTAAAATGGACTTTCCTTTGTGAGGATTACCTGGGAACCTGCAATTAATACTATCATTAATGCATATCTGCTCCAGTCTTCCACTCTAGCTGTCTCTGCCGAGGGAGGCAGTTTCAGATGTTCATGTTGGACTGTGTGAATCTGTAGCTTGGATGCCCTTGTGATGAGGTTCGAGGCCCCAGACTCTCGGAACCGCTGGGACAGCCCCCTTTTCACAGTCCAGCATGACGACAGCCTGCCGTTTGAAGCCATTTCAGATGCGGTCTTCCACAGGAAGGCTCCGCCCCCGAATCAGTCGACACAGAGTGTAAGGGTTGTCCTTGTACCTGTGTGCACATGCATATGTTGATTCTCTGTGTGCGTTACTCACTCCGTCCTCCACTGTGTCACCAACCACAGCAACCTCTGTCTTCCACAAACTTCTTGCACGAGTTGGACAAAGTTACTCAAGACATCCTGACGGTAGGCTGTTTTTTCATCTGACTTTCTTCTTATCAATATTCCTTTTTTTTCAGGGCACCTTCTGTTCTTTCATCCATAAACACAAGTAAACGTTTTATTTGCTCCCAGAAGTAATTGTTTCATACTTATTTACCCCCAGCACTTAGAATATTCCTGTTGTCTGAGGTCTGTAAATGTTGCCCACATTTGACCTTGCCCTCCTCTCAGGCTATCCTAAATGCACAGAAGACGTCGGTCCCTGGAGATGTGATCACAGTGCCTGCAGCTTCTGAAAAGATATCCTTCTGGCCGTGTGGGTGCATTCAGCGTACCTGTTTATTTCGGGCCATTTCACCTGCTGCTGGAGGAGTTTTGCTTTTCCTCACGGTGTGTGCAGCCGGAAGTTTCATTTGTAATGCATGCTTTTAAAAGCGGGCAGTGTGCTAGATTACCTTGTACATACGTATAACATCTAAAGGTGTCCATGCACTTCACATGACGTCCAGAGAAAACGAAAACAGACACATCGAGAGAGCACTGTGTTGCGTGCAACCTTCTGTTCTGTCACACTTCAACCCTGAAGGGTGCAGATTGTTTTCAATACATCCGACCCACATACAGAGGGCAAATAATATTATATAATGATTATAGTGAGAGCGTTAGTTATCTTAATAGGTGAGATGATGGCTCTTTTAAAATGAAAAATGTTCACTTTATTAACAGCCACTGTTTGTTTAATACTAGCAGTGGCACTGAGAGAAGCCAACAGTTTACTCAATACTCCTTTGCACACTCAAGAAATGCACTCATTCCATGGCAAACATTACATGTTTATGGCATTTACTTGTACAAATGTACAATATTTCAAGTATACTGTGGTGCACACTTACATGTGCATTGTAGCTGTGTAATTTTGTCCTGCTCACCAGCCCTGTGGCGTCACATTATGTCAGCCTGGCATGGACAGTGGGCGGACCATAAACACACCACAAAGTTCACCTTGGGGAACCTGTACAGTCGGTGTGCTGAAACGGTGATCACCATGGCGATTATGCCTCATGTGACGTATTGCCAAAAAGACATCGATGTTGTTTGAAGTGCATGGCCAGCATAAGCGTTGTCTTCATGGAGAAAGGTTTGTGATAAGGTCCCTATAGGATCCAAGCCAGCCTCTAGTGCCAAGCGCTGTTCCCTTAACCCATGCGCACGTGCAGGCGACCCGGAGTCTCGGCATGGCAGAGCTGTGCAAACTGAGGCGCCAGTTCATCAGCTACTCCAAGATGCATCCGACTGAAGACAAGGGCCTGATCGCCAACATGTTCGTGCAGTACCTGAACAGAAGCACGCGCTGATGCCTCTCACCCAGCGGGCCGCCTTTTTAAGGCTGATGCCTCTCACCCAGCGGGCCGCCTTTTTAAGGCTGATGACTCTCACACAGCGGGCCTCCTTTTTAAGGCTGATGCCTCTCACACAGCGGGCCTCCTTTTTAAGGCTGATGCCTCTCACACAGCGGGCCGCCTTTTTAAGGCCGTTTTCATGCTACCCCAGGGTTTTGAACCAGCAACCTTGCAGGCACATAATCCAAACCCATTGAACTGCACAATGCATGTTTGTATTTAGTTTGAACATATTTGATATTTCATTCAACAAATACACCAAAATGTACATATAATGTAAACTGTATTATGTAGTGGTGGTATATTATACATGTGCTACAATGGACTGTGTGTTTCCCTGCCTTACATCATGCTGTCAGGGGTTCTCTTTAAGTGGGTGGCGTTGTATAGCAGATTGAAACACATTCTTCAGGCATGATTGTAAAGTTGACCTCTTCTCATCATCCTGAAAAGTCCCTGGAGCTGAGAAGTTGCTCCATAACATATCACCACTGCCGCGGGTGGAAAAAGGCTGTTGAGTGGTTTGATTGGCGTTTTGGTTTGTTTTTAAACATTCAATTCACATTCTAGTCAATGTTCTACCTTTCAAGATCCTAGTTTTCAAATCTGATTCACCAAATACTACATTTCAGAATGATCTGTTAACATTTTTGTACAGAAGCAGGACAACTGAGATTGTGCACTGCTTCTATTATCAGCATTGCACTTTAAGTTTTACCACGTATGTACTAATAATGCAAGAGATCTTTCAGGGTATTTTCAGTATTAATTTTTCAGTGATAGGTTTCTGTCATATATTTGTGCAGAGCCAGATGAGCCCCCAAAATATGGGTTGCCAGCCAAACCCAGCCTGCACATCAGAGTTGATAAAGAAACAGCATTCACTGCAGAACCTGCCCCACCACACCCTGCCCCGAATGCCCTGTCTTAGGAACACACAAATGGTTAGAGACAGTCGAGAGCTTGACGTAGTGGATGAATTGTTCACTCTGCTACTGAAAATACTTTTTTTTAAACTCCTTCTGGCAGGAGTAGAGTACAGAGCTTGTGTAAGAAAGCTTTTCGTAAAAAATTTGGAATTTGTTGTGTATATCAGCAGGTTAGGTAACACTGTTTCTGACTTGAGGCTATATCAGCAAACCTTATGACGTGCTGGGTTGGTGTCCAGCAACGCTCTAACGTTCCTCCCCACATCCCCAGTGAAAATACGAGGTCAGAAGTTTTCATCCCTAACCCTAATTCCTCACTATACTATATATACAGCAATAAGTCACAAGGACAATCAGCGACGATTAACTTGTCATGGGATAATGCTGTTATCTATTCTTAAACGTATCCTAACCACTTATCCTGAGCAGGGTCTAAATGAGGCGTGAAGCACATCTCAGACAGCACTGTGTGCACACGATGGCAGTCCAACGCAAGACACAGGCATTGTAACATTCAATGTGACAAATCGGACTAGCCTAGCAAAATGGACTTCATATTCGTTTGCTTACATTTTGCCCAGACTACCTTAATTCCGACAAGTTACCCCGATAAGCCACTAATCCCGCTTCGTAGTACAGGCTCCAAGTACGTATCGACTCCGCAGTAACACTCTGCTCATGGCTATAGAGAGAGTCTCGCGATGCTTTAGGACAAGCCTGGGACTTTTGAAAGTTTAGGGCGGTTCAGTAAAGTGACCTAATTATGGGGTGATCATTCAGCCGGAGATTTAAAACACGCATTTATTTCTATCACTACAACTAACACACGACAAACACATAACATGACAAACATAGAAATAACAGAATAAATCAGAATAATGTCAAAGAGCAAGATGGAATATGGGAAGGCAGATACTTAATTTAAAGGGGTACCCTTAAAGAAAATACCGTTCTGCGCAGCAAGCCCTAGATTTTGCAATAGCGATGTCTGGAGTGGATCTTTGTGGAACTTCTGTATTGTTTTGCGGCTTTTAATAATTTTCGGATTTTCGCCCCCCCCCCCCCCCCGTTGGCGTGCCTGGTCTACAAACCAGTTTGTTCAGTCTTTCGATTTTGCTTCATCCCAGGAGGAATCCGATGTGTGTGATTTTTATATCTAATCTCCACGAATAGCTGATTGATCATTGGGAATTCGACACACGGACCAATGATCTGGAACATCGACAGGAGTCGACGGTAATGGTAGACACACACAACGGACAAATTTTAAATCTTAATCTTAAAAAATAAATACACTGTATAACCATTTAAGATTAAAAAAATCACTAGCAGAATTCATGCAACTAATGATGACCAAATGAGAAAGCAGATAAATGCAGATTTTAAATTATTCTAATAGTATAATAAATTCTCTTTATTAGAGTTCTGCCAGAGTTCATCTGCAGACAGGTGTAGGCAAATCGCATGATGGGGTAGGCAAAAATAGAATTTAAAGAATGTAGATCAGATGTCACCAACATGGTGCCCCTAAGGACCGCATGAGTAGCCCGCGGACCTGTTCTAAAAATAGCACAACTCACCAGTGAGCAGCGTCTAAAATGTAATTTTATTCTGTTGCTATTCTTCTTTAATCACATTTGCATTCATATAGATTTGAAAATGACAATATCTAGAAAAAATAAAAAGCATTTAAAACATGTTTATTATAAATGAAGTTTAGATAAGGCTAAGACCTAAACTTAAACTGGTAGTCCTTCGTTTGGCTCGGTACCCGTGAAATAGCTCTCAGTTTCAAAAAGGTTGGTGACCCCTGATGTAGACCATCATGCAGAGAGAAATTAAAGTATAATCATCCTATAGAGCCATATTACAGGATACTGGGATGTGTGTAAGTGCAATGCTAGCGGAAAGACATGGAAAACAAGTTTACTTAAGGGGACACAAGTAAATCAGTAACTAAGTTGCTACTCAAGTACAAATCATGAACAAACATAGTAACTGCATGAAATACATTATCTGTTATGACTGATTAGCGATGAAGAAAAATGGCATCTTTTTCCCAGAGCTGTGAAAGTATTGATATTGCTTGAGACAAGCAGCTCACAGACTTCTGTGTGAAATGATGGCCACCGTCTGGTGTGAAGAGGAAACTACACCTAACCTAAAAGGTTAGGACAGTCACTGCAGGCACTTTGAAGTTAATTTGAATTGACAGACTTTTACAATGAGTTTCTTTTAGTTCCATTTAGATTTCCTTTGTGATAATGGTACGGTCACACACTCACACTAGCGAGAAAAAACAACTTGTCGTTCCAGAATAGAGCAAAAATGGGCGCGACGCGTTAATACGGTATTCTGCGGTAGTTTGGGTATACCGTGGTATTTTCCTGTAGCTAATGAATAGTGTTGCTTAGGCAAATGACCTGTGTGAAGATGGCCCCATGTGTTTCACATTGTAACCAAACCACTCTCAGTCATTAATGACCACGTTTGTATCATTCTGTACTGTTGAAATTTTCTTTTGTTTCTGAGACATAAAGATTAAGATGTTTTATTGTCATTGTGAATACAATGAGATTTAGTTTGGAACGTGCCACCAGAGACCTGGAGGGGAAAACCCCTTCCAACATGGCGGCTAATACTGAGTACTCCATAGACATGCAGCAGAGGTCGGTTAATTTTCCATCTGTTATGAATATTGATATCATCTATCAACAGCAAAAACAAAAAAAAAAACAAAGCAAATATATAAGAACAAACTGCAAGTTTGGGGCACTTACGATCCCCTCACAGCACCCCCCACAGTATTTCAGTCCCTGTCAGAGCGCCACTTCTGCGATGTCACGCACCCCCCACGCCGTTAAAACCTCAGGCTGTCTGGCACACGGTTATCTCCTCATGTGACTTATTAACTGTGTCTCTTATCTAACCCTGACCTGTCCTGTCTGCTTGGTTCTGACCCTGTTCCATCTGGACATCCCCGTGTGCCTGCCCCCCCTCCACGGTGTCTTGAGCTTTCAGTGTTGGACTGAGTGAACCTCCTGCTCCATGACCCCCACTGAGGTCCTGGTTACCAAGTATATTTCTGTAAACTTCCTGTATTTTGTTCTGCAATTGAGTCCCTAAGCTTTCTGTTCATAACAGCTGACATCTACATATACATTATGGGGACAAAAATATCAGGACACGTGGCCATTACATCTGCGGGAACTTTTATGACATCCAATATGAAGTCCATAGGCATCAATATGAAGTTCGCCCCCCCTTTACAGCTATAACAGCTGCCACTCTTCCAGGAAGGCTTTCCACAAGTTTTATGAGGGTATCTGTGGGAATTTTTGCCCATGCTAGTTCATCCCAAAGGTGTTTGATGAAGTTGAGGTCCGGGCTCTATGTGGGCCAGTAAAGTTCTTCCACACCAAACTCACCCAGCCACGCCTTTAGGGACCTTGCTTTGTGCACTGGGGCACAGTCATGCTGGAACAGAAAAGGGCCTTCCACAAACTGTTGCCACAAAGTTGGAAGCATTGAATTGTCCAAAATGTCTTGGTATGCTGTAATATTAGAGGTTCCCTTCACTGGAACTAAGAGACCTACTTCAACTCCAAACAGCCCCATACCATTATTTCTCCTCCACCAAAACTTTACAGTTGGCACAATGCAGTCAGGCAGGTAACGTTCTCCCGGCATCTGCCAAACTCATCCATCAGACTGCCAGACAGAGAAGCGTGATTCGTCACTCCACAGAAGACATTTTCACTACTCCAGAGTTCACTGGTGGTGAGCTTCACACTACTCCAACGCTTGGCATCGCGCTTGGTGATGTGAGGCCTGCATGCAGCTGCTCGGCCATGGAAGCACATTCCATGAAGCTCCCAGCGCACAGTTTCTGTGCTGGGGTTAATGCCAGAGGAAGTTTAGAACTCTGCAGTTAGAGTCAACAGTGCAGTGGCGACTTTAGCATACAATGTGCCTCAGGTTTTGGTGACCCCACTCTGTCACTTTATGGGTCTGCCACCTTGTTGCTGAGTTTCTGTCGGTGCTAAACGCTACCACTTTGCAATAATACACATTACAGTGGACTGTGGAATATCTTGCAGGGAAGAAATTTCACAAACTGACTTATTGCAAAGGTGGCATCCTATGACGGAACCACACTTGAATTCACTCTTCATAACAAGCCAATCTTTACAAGTGTTTGTAAGCCTGACTGCATGGCCAGGTGCTTCATTTTATACTTCTGTGGCAATGGGTCTGAATGAAACCTGCAATCTACCACTAACCAGCAGGGGGCGATTGGCATTATGCAGGCCCTGTGGACAGACAGCTTGGGGGATTTCGACACTGAAATGACTTCCACATCCTGATTGTGTGGGGAGAGGTGACCACTTTCTCACAATGCTTTTGCATGTTTCCCTTCATTTCCAGAATAAACCTCACCCTGAAGGGGTATCTGCCTGCACCCC
>JAODUD010000019.1:8596166-8606395 GCA_026784285.1 Stomatorhinus walkeri | reverse complement strand
GCCCTGTGTAGCTTTTGTTCTTTTTCTGATCCACCACAAATGATTCAGCTGAAGAGCTGTGTGGTAATTAGTACAAGGAGGTGCAAGTAATTGAATCAGGTGTGTTAAATGAGGGGAAACCCAAAAATGTGTAGGGCTCTGGCCCCCCCAGGACTGGAGTGTGACAACCCCTGATCTAGCATAAGCTAGATCGATTGACATCGTTGAAAGCACTTTGGCATTCCCTCGTTTAACCTTGTGTGGAGTTCCATCGCATGACCTCTTGTGGAAGTGCCACAGCAGGGCTCACCTCTTCCCTGGCGGAAAGGTAGCTGTTGGGCGCTACCCAGCGTAGCTGCTCCTCGCGGTTTAGCTGACCGTCCTTGTCCTGGTCATACAGCTCCTTAAACCGAACGGTTTCGTCGACCTCCCACTGTGAGGGTTTATCGTCAGCTTTTATTGGATGCAAAGACGTGATCGGTTTACTTTTTCAGGCAGGAAAACCACACTGATAACGAGCATGGGCAGTGCCTAACCGGAGAGTGACTATTCACTTGCCATTTGTTCGGATATCTCCCAGGTATTCCTCTAGACTGATTAATCCATTACTATCCTTGTCATATTCATGCAGTACATCCTCAATGGTATAATCCTAAAATTAGAAGGATTCCTGAATGAGATTCAAAAAATATACAAGTTTATACAATAGTTACCGTGGCATAATTTAATATTCTGTTATGAAGTATTAAAAGCATCCATTACCAATTAGAATGTACTGTTATATATGGACAGGAGTAACACTACTTCTCCCCATAAGCAACTCATAAGAGTGCAGGAAGAGTCCAACCACGTGATTTTAAGGTTAATGAATGTGTCTTTCACTGTACTCTTGCTCGGTACGATATTCCAAATAATGCATTCATCACAGAAACATTCGGGAATACAGTGACTGACACGGTTTAGTACCAAAAGTAAGTATGCGACAGTTTGATGGCTATCATAATTGAGAGAACAGCAGGACTCACTGCCATGTGGTCCACTTCAGATGGGTGGGTGAATGCCAGGAACTCAGTGAGGTTCAGTCCAGGTATGTCATCAGAATCAGCATGGTTAAAGCGCTTCTTCTCCTTTAAATGAAGCTGGAAACATTAAATGAAGCTGGGGTGTTTAAAATTCAACAGTACTGTTTATGTATATACTTAGTTTGTTTTACGACTTCTTATAGTGTGATCATACAAATCTCAGGGACTCCTCTTCGGGGTCTTCTGGAATTTTCCTTTCGTCAAAATCAATGGGATTGTCATGCACAAATCTGTTGTATTCATCCCATGAGACGAGGCCATCTCCATTGGTGTCAAACTCTGGGAAGCTCTCCTCTGCGTCTTCCAAAGCATATTGCCTGTACACCTTCTGTATCCACAGTGTCACCTCATCTACCGAGAAAAAAACAAGACATCTACGTTATATCTCTGATGACACACTAAGATTTGGTTTTTTCATTTCAAACTGAAAAAAGTCTGACACAAATCTGTGTTCAGCAAACTACTTCTATTTAAATTTTTCAGTCATGACCTGCAGACAAACGCATATCTGAATTTGTGTCGATCTTCTTCACAATTTCTACCAGCTTCTTTCTCTGTTCCGCTGGGCTAAGTTTGGTCACCTCTTCTTTTTTCTGAACACCAATGATAAACAAAAATAAACTTTTAAATATACACATAGTTTCAAAATAAATGCTTAGAAATTCAACATACAAGAAACATGCATAATAACCAAACTATAACCACTGGCAAAGAATATCAGTTCAGTTAGTTGTTTTGCTTTGTAGTCCAAAAAGCAAATCACAGATATGACACAAAACTATTTCACCTTACTGTTGAACATTCTTGCTTTATAAAACATACCTCCAAAAAATAAAATGACATTGTTGCAATTGCTTTTTGGACTACAAAGTAAAACAACTGACTTAATAAACTGTAATAAATGTATTACAATTGTGAGCAGAGGGATAATAATAATAATAATAATAATAATAATAATAATAATAATAATCACCGCATATTATGATTGTATACCATACAAACAAATACCTCTTTTCCAAGAATAACATTGACATCATGCTCTGGGCTGTGTTCTTCCCTAAAAAGATGCTCTTCATGCCTGGCTTTGTGAGCCCAACACATAGCTAATAGCATCAGAGTGATACACACGATGTACTTCACATTCCTCAACATAATGTTTACCTGCGGAAGAAGCAAATTCGGATTAGCAGGTAGATAGTATATAATATAGTATATGATGCAATGGGCTCCCATCCAGGAATCCTGGCTTAGTTAGCATCTCTGGTTAGATAAGTGACTACTGAAAATAAGAGGAAGGATGGATTCATGGATTGATAGAGCAATATGAGCAACATCTGTTATGAAATGTTGCGTTTTAGTGCAATCTACGCGCAAGTGCATATACACGAGGAAATATCTGAAAAGTAAAAAAAAAAAAATGTAACCTATCGTAAGTTATATAATGTCTGCATTTAGTGTACGTATCTCATTATAACGCCAGATAAAAGCAAACTGTACAGAGTTAATACACAGAGATAGCGTTTAGCATCTAACAATATTTTCTTGTAACGAAATGTAATCGTAATAATACAAGAAAGTAAAAATGGAAAATATTTGCACACCGTATATCTAAGATCAGTTGCTCTTCCAGCAATATTAAAACCGGAATACCTGTCTTACAGCAAAATAAAAGTTCACTTTTTGGTGGTTGACTTTCTGCAGCAAAAGCAAAAGATAGGAAAGTTCCATTTCCGTCGAACAACGAAGCGACAGATTTCAAAATAGCAGCAGGCACTTCCCTCAGCAAACGATTTATACATATTGACTTACCAACAATCAATTTACTAAATACGTTTAAAACAAATAATGAACAGTCCTTTAGGAAAATTAAATTAAGTTAGTTTTTTTTTTAATTAAAAAGTGAATCGTAATTATGGATTTTCCATTTATTTGAACAATAACTGCATAAATAACATTTATGTTTTATGTGCGGGACAAATATCAATCTAATATGAACGCTACAGTTACCTCATAACAAGAAGAACTGTATCTTTGCTTACATAACGTATGACGTTTATTTTCAGAGCATATTATGAAAACCAACGTCATACGTTATGGGACTCTTATTTTGAAAAGACACTTATGCCGTAAATTAGTTCGCACAGACGTTCTCGTAGCAACTTGGAAAGGTCCAATCAGGATTGCCATAGCTAGCACTGTTTTCTCGCAAAATTTGGATGCTGTAGAAACAGGGTTGCTGATGAAAAAGTAAAAAAGATGAAAATCAACTATCTGCGGACCCAGTTTTTTTGGATAGTTCAAAAGCAATTGCAAAGAAAGATTTATTAGAACGATCAAAATCACATATCCCGTAGCCTATATCAAGCTAAGAGCAGGTGCACATTCATTCCTTTAAACCGCAAACATCAGAACTGCTGCTAAACTGCCTCGGCTTATTACATATTAAGTATAGCACTGTTTTACTAGCCCCAGCTTCTGTACATGAAGAGACATGTGGACGTACGGACTGTCTTTGAAAATGTTTAAATTAATTTCAGATATTTAAACTATATCGTCATTGCATTGTCAGCACATTGTCGGCCGGTTTAAGCCATATTGCGTAAATTATGGGAAGCAGCTGAGCTGGAAACCTCATCAGGACCTGACAATCAGGGCTGGACTCGGAGTGAAAATCAGACCAGGATTTTGAGGTCTCCCACAATGAATTATGCTGGTCTGCAAACCATCGGCCCTCATGCAAAATGGCCAGAATATATTCATTTCTCTTGTGCTCTACCTGTCACCCTATACTTTGTTAGACGGTGTCGCTGTGGTTTTGATGTCTGTCTACGAACGTGTTGAGTTGTACTATTAAACATATCGGATGTCTTCGATATTTGTGTTTTTTCGTTTATTTTAATTTTCGGTTATAAGATGATTGCTAGAAAACCACAGTAAAAACTAGTATTGCTTGTAGGGCTGCATCTTTAGTATGCGTTACGATCGATATGATGATTATTTAAATTATAACTTAACTGTAGGAAACGTACTCCTTACATTTATCAGCTACTGCTGACAACAATGTCTTTGAACCCAAAAAAACATAATTAAGTTAAACATCGTGATGCATGGTTTCCAATGCTAACACACATACAGAAATTACAGCACTCCACATTAGGGATAAAAATCTCTTTACATGAAAATGTGTAGCTGAATCTGTTCAGCCATCAATAGTATCTTTGTGCATAGATTGAAGGGGGAACATTATTAACTTAAATATAAATATAAGTTTTTCCTGCTAAAATAGACACACAGCAATTAACTCTCAACCATAATACTAATAACACTAGTATATGAACGTGCAATAATGTAGCTGAATGACTTTCAGCCTTCTTACGTACTTCTTACGTACTTCTTACGTACTTCTTACGTACTTGTGAGGGGAAACATAGTTTCCTGAAATCCAGGATATTAGGTGCTCCCTGCTAAAATTGATGGATGGATGGATGTATAGAAACGTTTTGTGTGTCCAAGTTCAAGCAACCCCCCCCCCCCCCCCCCCAGTGCCCCAACATTTACACTCTATCTAAAATAATTAAAAAATAAACTGGCAGCACATTATTAGACTCTGCCTCAGCATGTGACGGTCAGCATCCCTCCGACCCTTTGTTTCTCTATTTATTTGCGACCATAACAGAATGACTCACTCGAAAACAGAGCAGGATAGGCACTTAAATACACAGAACACTGGGGCAAACAAGAGACAAGTGTAAGACAATCAACAGGGAAAATAAACACTGAGGAACATAATCTAAGAAATAAGAAAAAAGATAAGACTGGCCCTCAAGCCAACCTTGAACCCCTACTAACAGTGGCCTGTACTACAAAGCAGGGTTACTAACTTATTGGGGTAACTTGTCGGATTTAAGGTGCCGCAATTTAAATGGACTTCATATTCAGCCACCTACATTTTGCCCAGACTACCTTAAATCCAACAAGTTACCCCGATAAGCCAGTAACCCCGCTTCATAGTACAGGCCACAGGACACAATCTGAGCAACACACTGAGCTATAAGGCAGTCAAGGAAACAGGAGAAAACACACAAGGGTTTGTCAAGGAGTGACAGGGCAGGATGGCCCACGACACCTGCTGGCTAAACAGGGAAGAGACACAAAGGCTAGGGTTGGATGGATGCTGGCCCTTCTACCTTCTACAGAATATCTGGAATAGCCTGTGATGTACCCACCCCTCACATAATGCATTTTTATTGGCTGGTTTTACTGTCACTCAGCATTACAGTAATTACAGTAAGTGCATCCCATGCATTGGATGAATAATCATTGTATTTGCTATATTACCATTTCAGCCATAAAAAAAAAAATCGTTCTTAGCCAGAAGGTATCAACGTTTCATGAAAATTTAAGAAAATAGACCTGGAGACAAAAAACAACTTATATTGGTAAAACAGTTTGCAATTGTAAATTCCTTGGCCTAACAGTGTCTTTGTCACGGACCTGGGCAGATTTGGCACGGGAGCGACGGCGTGACATGGTGCAGGCAGAACAGAAATGTAGACGACCCGGCTCACGGGAACAGAAGGGGTTTACAGACAACTGCATGCTCGACGGGTTGAACCATATGGCCGACAGGGAGCGGGGAAAACACAAAGACTGACAACAGGAAGGACGGGATGAGCAGCAACGCCTGCTGACACAAACGGGGAAGGGACACAGAGTGGGACAACAGGAGGTGACCCTGGCAGTCTTTGTACCACAAAGCTCCCCAGAGCTCTCTTTCTTCGTAATAATGTTCCAGATCGTGGATTTTGGGGATCCTGAGGTCTGGCCGATGGCAGGGAATAAAGTGATATAATTTCTACATAAAAACATACAAACATGTTTAATAAAATACGACAATGTGCACTATATCCACATGTCAGGTGTTCGATTGCAAATCTAAAACTGGAGTACAGTGGCAAATAAAGACAATGTGTCTTAAACATTACTGAAGGCACTGTGAGCCTACAGTGTTGCACTACAGGCTAATATATAAAATACACCGATGTACTTGTAATTGAACTCCTTATATTTCCTATTCAATGCACACAAAGAGACTTTAAAATATCAGAATACCAGCCTTGATATTGCTTGGTATCAGATTGAAAAGAAGTATTGCCATCCCTAGTCCAGCATGATTAGTTTCTCTGAATTGTTCCTGACTGCTGCCCATGTCCTGCCATGTGCTGCCTTGGAGGGACTCCAGGGTCTCCCTGCATTTCATAAGCAGTTACGGGAGAAGAATGAGACATACTTTGAATTCGGTTAGAGGAGTCAACCACTAGAGGGCGATGTTCCCTCACTTTGGCACCTAAACATATGAGAAAAATCAGAGAAAGGCGAGACAAAGTAACAAGTGAACGTTTGTGCTGTGATAAGCTCAATAATAAATAGTACACCTCAAGGAGACCTCAATGGAATTTATTTCTATTTTTCTGGGTAGTCATTGCTGTAAATTCCTCATCAGCTTGCAGCAACTTTTCAGCTCTCAAGACAGCTCCTGAAATTGTCTTTGATTCTCTCAGAGCAGGCCCATGTTTTTCCCACAATCTGACACTTAATGTGTGACCTTCCTTTGAAAATACTGTAAGTAACTCGTCCGGCTGCCATTTCTGTGGGTGGCAGTGATGGTTTACGTCCAGGAGGAGTCTGGGAAAGTTTCAAACCAGCACCCCCATGGCAGCTCCCAGTTTCCCAGTTTCAGTTGGGAGGTTGGGAAAGCTCTGCACGTTGTGCTGCTGTACTGTGCCAATGAACGTGGCCCTGATGGAAACAGCGATACAACACCAGAATAAACACTGCTCAAGCCCTCACTGGCTTCCACAGTCCCAGGCAGTGGCGGTGGAGCCAGGCCCCCAGGCACCAAGCCACGGGAGGAGGACCACAGGATGGACCCGTCGACATGCTGCTAGACCTTCCTTTTTGATAACCTGCAGCAGGAAGTGGATAATGATGCATGACAAGCACCAGAACCTTGTGGAATGTGAGTTACGACCTCAGTGTGACCCTGGCCTGCCGCTTCCGAGTGGATATGTGACGTCCAGAATTGAGGTGTCACCTGGGAAACTGCAACACCCCTGAGTTGCAATGAAAGTCAATATAGACGTCAGTATAGAAAGTCAATGGGACACTTCCACCAAGACTGTAATGTACTTTTGTATGAGTATGACTGTCAGTATTGGGTATCAGAAGAAATTTCGTGTTTTTTTGACTACCAGTAGGTGGTGCTGTTGACATATAATTAAAAATATATATATATATTTTCTTCTGAGTGGATCTTGTTTTAATGATCACACATTCCTTTTGTTTTCTGGCTTGTGTCAGAGAGAGCTGTGAAGGTATCCCAGTGAGGGAATTATCATAGGTTGCTCCCAAGCCATTATGGCGGCAGGCAAGATTGATGACAGCATGTAAATAGGGTGTGTGTGGGGTGGGGGTGTGCGTGGGGGTGGGGTGGGGTGAAGTGGAAGCAGCGTTTGGTTGGGGGAGGCTCTTCTGAGGTCAATGGAATTCCCTTCTCACCCGTGTTTTGATTTTTGAAAGGTTTGTGTGGCTCATTTGTTCTACAGACCAGATAGTATGAGTATACAGTACCATACAGGGGTGTCAGAGTGACAGGCACACCCTGGCAGATTCAGGGGGGGGCAAAATACAAGTTCAGTTGTGTCAACACAACTCATTAGTTAATAGATACGATTTTAGCCATTCAGTGTTTAAGTTCTATTTCCAGGGTTGGTTTGTTGGGTTGGTTTGCAGATGGAACATCTCTAATTTCCCTCAGTCACATTGAACGCTCCACTTGGTTAATGTGTCAGCCTACGCTCTACTGGAAATCTGTGGTTGATTCCTGCTTCAAACTGCTCCTTCTGTACTCCTCACTCTAGTGGCAGTGAACCCCATCTGGAATTCCACATGGGAAATCTGTGACATCATTCACTTTGTTACTGGGCATGTAGAGCAGAGAGTGAAAGTTTGCCTAAAAAAGATATGTGCCATCATCTGGTTCTTCAAACGGCAGCATCTGGGTCTCAGGAGACTGCATCACGTGGTCAAACCAGGGCACCCCCCCCCCACGAATGCCCTTTGAATTCCTCGACTCCTGAACCCTCAAATATGCCAAGATGAGGAAGAGTGAAGTAAACAGTTGCATGTCCCCATGACCTAAGAGGAACATGAATACTTGGGAAAGAGTAACAGCATCCATAAAAGTTATTCCAGGAATCTGTGACATAAGTGCCATCTACAGGCAGTTGCAGTGATTCCTTAAAAATGACACAAACTGCAGCAGAAGCCCAAAACTCCATCTACAAAGACACCCCAGGCTCAACAAACGTATTATGGCTACTAGACTGCACACGGAGAATGACCTTTTAGTCATTTTCAATGGTGTGTATCTATTCATTTCCTCATTCTGTAAATTCCTGTCCAAAAAATGTTTTTAAAACTGCCATGAAGAACAAGGAATTCCCGTTCACGGTTAAGTGTCGGTCTTTAGCTGACTCTGCACCTCCGCTCTCTCACCTCTGACCTCTTTCCTGTCTCCATGACAGGTGGAAATCGCTGAATATGGGTCTGGCAGCGTTAAAGGGGTTAAACCCCACTGGAACATAAAACTGGTTTTCCATCTTCACCATACTGGCTTTCTGTAACCTTCTCTGCTACCACATATGTCCAGGAGTAACTATAAGTCTTGCAGTGGTGTTCACACAGCCTACCTTTAGTCCTGGACAGCTGGGGGGGTGTCTCACAGGTGCTATCCTATACGAACCCCTTCTATACCAAGTCACACCATTACTGCTAATACAAGCTGTGGGAGGACAAAGTTGGATTAAAAGAAAATCATCTGCTAAAGAAATTAGATGTTGAAAGTGTTTCTATAGTGGAATCTGCACACCTTCCAGTCAGCCAATTGCCATGGGAAAATCATTATTTAATGAGATTTCTGGGTTTTTGATTCCCTTAAATGCAGACCAAGTGAGTGGCTTAGGCAGGGGTGTGGCTTGAGTTAGGGGTGATGTGAGCATTATTCTGTAATATGAGGCCACAGGAAATAGATATTGATCGTAATGGGCTCTATGGGGTGAGATAAGCATTCACTGTCAAAACCAGCATGCACTCTAAGATGGTATTGCCCACCTCTGTGAGTCTCTAGTGGTGTGTGAGTGATATGGACCATCTCCAATAAGATCACGCAGAAAGACTGTAAAACACATTTCCTTCATTTAATAATTTGCTTAATCCCAGCTGTTCCGCTTCACTTCTTATCATTTTTGTATCCAATCCCTTTTTCAACAGTTCTGTCTGATACAGATGCAGCTATGCCATATTTTTCAAACCCAAAACAAGTACCAGATATGAGTACAAGTACTCGCTTTCTGGTACTCACAATACCGATACCAATTAAGGCTAAGCGAAGTCTTAAAAAAATCATATATGATACTGAAATTGAAAAATTTAAGATAATAATATCAGAATTACACTCCTCACAATTCTGGGCCCCCTGACAAAATGTCACCCAGCCCCCCCACCCCACCCCCATTTTATGAGATCAAGAGCCCCTCTAAAGTCCCTGAATTGGTGCTACTGACTCTCATTTTTGAGTGTGTGGAAGATGATGGACTGGCAGGCTGGATTTAATTATTTAACAACATATCCAGAGCAGTCTAAAACAGTCTATAGCAGTGGTTCACAAACCACATATACCATGTACCACCTCAGAAAGATTAAGCCAGCGGCTCCCCTGTTCCCGTCATGCGCAGCCAGTCTGTTACTATACCTGAACCACACTCTGAGTACCACCAGTTCATCATTACGCTTGATCATTAGCAACAATATACTGAGCTTCTATAAATATCACTGCAGAAGGGTTATCGTTTGACATTTTCTCTATCATAGCTCAATGTACCTGCTGTGTCTGTCACAGTACTGTGTCTGTGTCTGTACAGTCACTCTCTCACCTCTGTCAGTACTCTGTCTGTCTCCCTACAGTCTCTGTGTCACCTCTGTGTCTGTCTCAGTACTCTGTCTGTCTCTGTACGGTCTCTGTGTCACCTCCGTGTCTGTCTCAGTACTCTGTCTGTCTCTGTACGGTCTCTGTGTCACCTCCGTGTCTGTCTCAGTACTCTGTCTGTC
>JAODUD010000019.1:8527737-8541863 GCA_026784285.1 Stomatorhinus walkeri | reverse complement strand
CTTTGAGATACGAGCAAATTGACATACGTGCAAGGTTACGGAACGAATTAAACTCGTATCTCGAGGTACCACTGTACCACGTATCTAAGATCATTCATTCAGTTCACCTAGACAACTATTGGAGCAGTTGCATGGGTGTAAATCTTGGGAGGCATGAGGGGTTGTGACCCCCCGATAATATAAACTAGTCAGTACAACCCCAGGACCCCCTTAAATAGATGGAGATCTCACCCCCCCTCCCCAACACCCAAAGTTGTGCCCTTGACCAGTTGAATGCTAGTAAAGCTGTGATATTTTGGGGGAGTAACTGGGCTGATCAATGACTTGGACAGAACTTTACTTAACAATATTCATTGTTGTTTATCACTCACACAAAGGGTTTAAGGCTCTTCTACTCCGCATGGCACCATTCTGTGTACAGGCTAACTGGGACTTCGATCCACCAGTGCTGACTAATGTAGCAGCTAGACTTGCATACACTCCTCACAAAAGTTTCGCACACGTTTAGAGTATCATAATAATAATGTGAATAGTAATAATGTTGGGAAATGATTTATATCAAAGCCCAGTACTCTGTCATACCAGCTTTGTCATGGCTATTGTGTGACGTTCCTTCCCCTAGACCTGAAGCACAGCACATTACCATGTTTCTCTTAATGGGATCTCTTAGTAATTAGCCGTCTAACTGGTAGCATCTGCAGCCCAAAATCATGTTGTGGCTGGGCAGTGATTCCGGCTGCTTTGCTGGAGTTTCTACAGGTGTTGCTATTGGTTGGGCGGCTGATTTGGGTTGGAATGGCTGGATGTGTTTAGGTGAGGACCCTGGAAAAATGCAGGGGCATCACATGACCAGCCATGCCCTTCGACGCTAATGGCTCATGTTAATGCTAAGGACACAGTCCCCATAGGAGCAGAGGCCTCCTGTGTAAATATCAGTTAAATTCTTTAGGGACAGATTACAAGTTCTGATCACATTACTGAGGCCCTGGTTAAAGAAACGGCTCCCAATTATGTGACTCTTCAGGCGCTTCTGTAGCTAATCTCCAGCTTAATTATTCTTCGGCATGTGATTAGCATGTGCTGGTCATTGTCTGTAGGATTTGCATATTGTGTTATCAAACTGAGTGACAGCAGGTGATTAAATTAGACGAGGGAGACAGACGTTAGGGAGCACAGGAGCAGGAGGAAGGCTTTCCTCTCGCTAATGTACAAAGGATGCTATCAGCCTCGCTATCTGAAGCTGCCATTGTCTTCACACTTGGCTGCTCACGTCCTTCATTTTGTCAAACAACAACACAAATGTGTGAGGTAAAATATCAAGGGCCAGTGATTTGGGCTTGGGTGGGGGGGCACCCTCTCTGTTGAGCAGCATTTGGAAACACATAAGACGGATCGTGCTGGGCGGGGGAACTCTCCAATAAATGAGCCGTTTGGAAGTAAACAGAGCCTCTGCTGGCTTTATGGTGTTTAAACATTTCTGCTTTGTACATTTTGATAGTATTAAAATGTTACTGAAAGAAAAACGACATTCAGACCCATCAGCTCTAAGGCTCAGCTCGTAAAAGTGGCAAATTTTTATTCAAAACTGATTTCAATATGCCTGTTCATGCCTGCAAATATGCACATTCTGATAAATGCTAACAATATAAGAAGGGTCTGAGATCAGAAGGTTGCCAGCTGAAATCCCAGAGAAGACAGGGCGATTGCATCGTTGGGCGCTTGAGCAAGACTCTTACAGCCAAATTCTCCAGGGATTGTCTGACCTTCATTTCTGAAAATTACGGTACTTTGGATAAAAGCATCTGCTAAATGAGCGTAACTTAACTTGTACCCGTCACTGAGGAGCTTTAGCTACGTGAAATGCGGTACCCGTGTGTTTCACCTTCAGTTGCAGTTAAATGTAAGACCACCCTGTGCATCTCTGCTGACTGCAAACAGGATTACCAGTGTAGCTGGGAGTTGCAGTGGCATCAGCCCGCCGCGACCTCAGGGACGGTAAGCCTGGCGACAGAAAGCGGGCGAGATCTGCCAGCCCGGCCTCTGTTTACCCAACGGCACGAGAAATAATGCAGATCACAGAAAGGATCTTTGAAGGGGAACCGCAATCCAGAGTGATGTATATCCCTTGCTCTGGCCATGTAAATATTTCACCCCAGAGCACCGCGGCTATTTTAAGAGTGACTTATACACTGTCATGCGCACAATAACAGTTGGGCTTGTTTCCGTTTTGGGGGCGTGTGACTGCATTTAATGGGAATGGAAGACCCTGAGAAATAGTCTATAAAAGAGAAATAGCTGTCATTTAGCCTTAATTTGGGGGCAACTCTGGGTCTTTAATCGATAATTCAATTGTCCTAGATAGAACACTGTACCACGTATGTAAAGGTATCTTCAAAAATCAGGCTGAAGGAAAGAACAAAATGTTATTCTTTTTAGCTGTACAGTGTACAATTTTTAAAGGCTGCAGACACAGGTCACGTGACTGTGTAAATTTGCATATTTAGGTCAGTTACTCCAACTCATTCATGTCATCTCCTGCTATTCCGGAGCGCACCCCATTCTGAAGCCTGAAGTCTGTCCTGTCCTGACTCTTTCCCATCCTGAGCCTGTCCCATCCTACTTTTGGCAGAACAAAAATGAGGACCCTTTGACCTCCTGCTTTCATCCTGTAGTCTACTGCATGATTCTCCCAAAAATGGTTCTAATGACCTTAATAAATTCTTCTTAAGCACTTACAGGCAACCATGCTGGGAGCGCTGAAACATAAAAATAAATTGAATTAACTGAATTTCAGGGAAGACCCATGGGCCCCCAAGAGCCCCAGGGGCCCCAGGACCAGCCAAGTACAGGGAGACCACTGAGTCCTTCAGCTTGGGAGCACAAGGTCGGACAGAGCAGAAGATGGACACCGGCAAGGCTGGTGGGGGCTTCGGGAGGGGGGGAGGTGGCCTGTTGGTGGGGCAGGATGGATGATTTACAGGCCCCTTGGAGGGTAACCCCGCTTTTCAGAAAATTGGCTCCTTTAAAGCCCTTTGCTTTTCTTTTTGTTTATTTTCTATAAACCTTTCAGAATGTTATGAAGGTAGAGAGCTTGTTTTGAATAAGTGAGCCTGATACAGAAATCTGCCCCAACACATTATCTACAGCTGGATCAAAGGTGACAGCTGACTCTCGACAAGAACTCTGCCATCACTATCTATCAAATTTTAATGAGGTTGATCTTCTAGTTTTCCAGTTTTAAGGGTTTACTGCCCCATTGTAGATCGTGTTTACCCCCCGATGAAAAAAAGCTTGAGAATCAGTAGAATTTAGAAGCAGGGACTTAAAGATGATGAGATGTTCGGAGTGGGGGTGGTTAGGGGATAAGTCTTCTTAACAGGATCTTCCTTTCACATGGGCTCCGAGCCTTCTCAAAGCTGGTTTTCCCCTCACGCTTATCAGTAACTTGACCGAGCCTTCTTTATGGTCGTGCAGATGTTCCAGGACAGGATGGAGATCTGTTTTGTGTTTCAGAGAAGGCCGAGATTCAGATTTGTGGCTCTGTTTGAAGACTGACGCATCCCGGTCAGGCAGACACAGGGGCCGCTGTTGTCTAGACGCGTCGTTGGACAGGAACCCAAAGTGGTTCTTTGAAGAGCTCTCTTCCTGGCTCTCCAGCTCTGGGTGCCGGCATGGAGAGCTCTATGCAGAGACGGGATCCCCACAAAACCCCAGAGGAACATCTCAGCCTCAGTGAGGAAGAAGACCCTGGAGCGTGAAAGCTTTCATTTAACTTCATCTTTTAATTCTAAGTCAAACTATCTGGTTGTCCAGCTTTGCTACAAGAAAAGTATCCTTAGATGCTGAGGAATTCCCTGCATTTAAATGGTTCACCCTTAAACTGCTTCTATATCAGACTCTAGTACTAAGATATATGGCAGTCATCATCAACAAGCAGATCATGATTGACAAATCAATCGTCAAAAGGTTCCCAGTTGATTGTGACACCTACTACCTTTCCCCCTGAACCACGCAAGACAATTTACTGAGGGGAATCCCTCCCATTCTGTAAAACATACCATTGTGACTCGGTAACTCTCCAGATTATTTACCTCATAAAAGTAGCTTGCACTGTAAAAAACAATGGAAACCACTGGCTTAAGGTTTAAAGTCACACTGACCCGGTTACGGGTGTGTATATCAATCTTTACAAGCATGGTCTCATACCCAAATTCATCTAGATCAAAATTTTGCTTGTTTTTATCCTTTCGGCATCTTTCTCAGAAGAGCCTTTCATCTTCGGCAGCTATATATAACATCATGCTTATTTTATGGTCATTTCAGGCAAGTCACTACTGCATTATTCACGTCAGAAGCCGGGATCATTCTGGGCGTCTCGCCGGGCGCCGACGCGACCTCCGGCAACCCCTGTTTCCGCCTCGGCGGGCGCCTTCCAGCGCCGTGTTTGCGTTTGGGTGCGCAAACGTCTGCGTCTTTGTTTCACGAGGCCAGGCTGGGGCGTTACATAAGAGCGGCCCATAAAAGCACGCCGCCATTTGAAGCGCCGGCCGGCCGCACTCGCGAAGAGGGCACTCCGCTTTCACGCGGCCTCTTTGCGGACGTTGGCCGTTGCGCGGCTTCAAAAGCCTGTCGTTGTCTTTTATAGCTTAGGGGCCCAAACAGATAGCGCTGTGAATGGGCAGTGACTCAGTGCAGAGCTGCTCCTGCTTTGGAACACTGACTTTTATTTATTTACCCCCCAGGCCCCGCCCCCTCGTTCCCTGTAAGAACAGGAACGGAAACCCAGTTTACGGGCAGCGCCTGTTACGCAGGCCGCCAGGATCGACTTTTTTTTTCTTTTTACATCCCTCCAGCAATGTAAACTCGAGGACGCACAATTTGTTTAGAATTTTAAAGACCTGAGCAGTGGATGGCGGAGGATTATGGGATGGCCGTGTGATTTGTGGGGCGTTACGCGGCCCTGCTGGCTCACGCGGAGTGCGACTCTGCGTCTGACACTGTCCGACCTCGGGCCGGGTCCCCTGAGCAGAGGCTATTCTGTATTCTTATGCGTCATTATGTTTAATGTTCTGCTGAGAGATTTATTTCCCTGGAATCAGACTTTTTTTCAGATTTATGAAACGCTTTTCACTGCCAGGTCCTCCTTAAGCATCCTGGCAGCGGAAGAGATTGATTATGTTATGCATTCTCTGCTGAAAATAAAAATCTTCCTCTTCAAATGCATCTTATCCAGTCAGCCTCAAAACTAACAATAACAAACCACACTTTTGACAACAACCAGACTATGAGAAAAAAATACAGGAAAAAAAATAATTAAAAAATTATATATGTATATATACACACACACACACACTATTTCAACTAAGATATGCTGGATGTAAAACCAATTTAACAATTTCATACGATGGATGCGAACCAGTTTATATATATATTTTATATTTGTATATGAAATGTATATATATATATGGTATAAAATAATTTCATATTTATATATTTCATATATATTGTGTGAACCGGTCTACATCCAATGTATTCAACTGGTGAACTGGTTCACATCCAGCGTATTAAAATGTTTTACATCCAATATATCTTAATTTTTATCCTAAATGTAATTAATTATATGGAGTAGTAAGTCAGGAATGTTAGTGATTCCTCGTGTCGTGTTTCAGCTCTATGTCTTACATGCAGTGATCCCCAAGAAATGTCTCATTCTCCCAGCCCCAGTTTTGTATGAGTCTTAGGTCCCATGGGGAGAACAGAATTGATCAGCATTGTGTTTTAACAGACCCCTGAGGGTATCCTGTGCTGTCCCGCCAGCCTTTGAACACTGCTGTAGAACACGCTTCAGAGGGGCTTTCACCTTGAAATGATAAAAATGTGAATTACTGGTTTGTTTATCATGCTCTTAAAACCTAAAGTGCATTATTAAATGGGGTGCATTGAAGGCGCATTGTTAAAAGTGTCTAAAACCCTTGTAAATCCTGCTAATTTATGTCATTGTTCTTCAGGAGCTTCATTCAGTCCTTCTGGTTTCAATTTGCCGCCGCGATCCACTGCTGCCTTGCTGTTCGCTGTGTCTTATAGCTGTGGTTCACGCCCCCCCCCCCCTCCATGGGCCAACGCGACCTGCCTCAAAACCCCCTACAAGGCGCCAGATGCCCCCCCTCCCTCACCCTATCCAGGTTCACCCAGTTAAGGTTGGTCCCAGGAGGAGACTGGGTTCTGAAGCTGATGATTGTAAAGGTTGCCATAGGTTGCAGCAGAATCTTGTTCCATCCCCATTAAAGGCTACACCTTCAGAGCCGCGATAACACGCGCTGCCTGGGGGGTCAGCTGTAGGGGGGCGGGAAGCTGCCATATTGCATCCAGCTCCCCCCCCACACACCCAAGGTAACGGTGATCACCACGTTTCAATAAGACAGAAAGCCTCATAGAGGCTGTGTAAATCCTAACTAAATCGCAAATCACATAAAAACAAGGCGATTCCACAAGCACAAGCTCATACACCGTTGTGATACACAGACGTGCTGCGGGAAAATGACGCCGGCGGTCTGTTCGGCTTTCTGACTGTGTGCAAAAGGGTCGCGTTGACCGTTATCTCACCTGTTATCGAAGACTAATGTGACCATCCACCCTCCCACATCTATGCAAAGACTGGAATGGCTTCCTGGCCGATGTACCTCTTTTCCCAATGGCCCCCACCGTATCTCTTCATCACGGTCCATCCCCCCCCCCCACGACTGTAACCATGCTGGTCCCACAGTGCACTCGACATCCTGACCATAACCTCTTATCATGCACCCCAGGGAGTCCTGTTACTCCACTCTAAAGACCAGTCCCTACCCCCCCACACCCCTCCACCCCCAAAGCCATGACTCAGTGGCCTGTTTTCTTTGTGCACCATACATGCCATTTAATCCCCCTCCTCTATCAATATTGGGTCAAACTTAAGTGATGAGCCAATTCATCCACTCATCCTTTCATGGAGCAGTTAATATTTACTAATATAAAGCAGACCTCTATGTCATCTCTCACCTAAACCACACAACCAGACCTCGTGTCCCTTCCCCAAAGCCAACACCCGCTTTCTTTCACAGCCTACTTCCCGTTTGCTGAAAATGTCTGCATTTCGTTTCTGTTCCTCTCTGCCGTCTGTTAAAGCCATACCAGCGTAAAAGTCCCCATTCTATCCTCCGACTGTCCCCTTCTCACATGGGGCCTCTTTGATGCCCCAACCAGAGCAAGTCACACACTTTGTTTATCCTTTGTTGGATTCACAGATACAAGCAATCCTAATTATTATCCTGAATATGATATAAGCACTTAGGCTGACTTGTCTATAGATGTGCCCCCTTCCCCCTTCTGTGTTAATGCTGCTACTGCCTTTACTCATAGTCAGATAAACACACGCTCCTCTGGAGCTCTCGGTCATTTCTTCTGGATTTACCTGCCACCATGTAAATCTCCAGCGGACGAGTCTCCCACACATCCCGGCCGCCTCCCCTCTTACCGCGCCGCTACCTAGGCTACTAATCTTGAGATTAGTCGCACTCGGAGCGAGAGAGCCCGCTGTCGCTGCATTTACAAAACACAAAGATGTATGGTGAGCTGCTCTACGTCTCCTGCCGTCACTTTTTGGGGCACGGGCCAGAAAATAAACGCTCTTTCCACAGGATTTTTTTTGGTATTTTTACTTGCCAAAACGCGCACAGTATAAACAAGCAGATACAAAAAAACTCTTATTACAAAGAGAAGTGCATTTGGGTAGAAGATCACTTGTGTGCAGCTCTGGGGGATGAAAAACAATAGTGTGGAACTTAGTCTTGGTGTCAGGTTCTTAAAAAGGCAGCCTCCATTGTGCCAAATGCTCTTCTCTGGCTGTCTCAAGGAACGTTTTAGCGGCGATCCTCTTTTATTTGGCTAGGAGACAGAATATAAGCTATTTAAGCTGTCAGTCCAGCCTTTACCAAATCGAGATAAGTCCCTTTTCAATGTCCCGGGACCTTAAAAATAACACGACAGCGGCTATCGTGCAGCAAATAACACGGCTGGCGGGTTGCTCCGTGTGCTGCCCTTATACACCTATACCTTTGGGAGTAGAGTGGTCTACCAGATGAGTGCAGAAAAAAAATGCACCGAACTACAGATACAACTTTTAGTAGGCCTATACCTGAGAAACAGGTGAAAAGCAAAGGAGTTTTCAGTAAATATACATCGCCCCTGCGACAGCATTTTTCCTTTGCGTGCAAAGCAAAGGAAAAAGCAATTGACTGTATGATAATTCGCAATTTACGGTGGCTGTCATTAGATCAGTCCTAGATAAAAGCCGACAGCGAAACCACAACTGTGGTCTAGAGTCTTTGACTTGTATAAATAAGGTGATACCTCCAGGAAGAGTGTTCGCAGCCATGAAGATGCATTCGTTATGTGACAGTCCAGTACTTCATGATATTGCATTTTACTTTAAATTGTATCAGTTTAAATTGATTTACTGATGCCTATTTGCCCGAAACTTAACGCCACATTTTTGTAACAAAAGTGAACAATTGCTGATGCAGATTGTCAATTTTAAAGATCATTCTTTGAGAATAAATGTATGTCCTTAAGTTCGATATTAATTAGGCAACAAGCATACGAATTGCCGATATATTACTTGGTTATTTATGAAGAAATTAATTAAATCATGTCGGGTAATACTGACATTTAGCTTCCTTTAATGTCCACATAATGTCTATTCTGCTGTTGCGTTATTTTTCTTAATTGGAACTTTATTTGAAATGCTTTATTGAGGACATTCTGCAAAATAATAGGTTGTTGGGGCAGATCGTGTAGTTTTAGCAATAAAACGGCGAACAATGGGTTCAGCCTCTAGGTTACACTGAGCCATCGAGACAATTTTTTTTACCAAATATCCCGATGGAAAGCTTCGGGCAGGCAGAGAAACAGCGAAATATTTGTATAATTTGAAAATAAAAATTATACATATAAAATATACGCGGTACACTATCAGAAATTATAGCAAGACTACACACCACTTTGAGTGCTGTCAAAGTTACAAAATAAAAAGACAATATGGAACTACTGAATATCTTATTTAAACGAATTTTGTTGTTATCCATACATTTGATTTAAATTCATCGGACAGACGGATATAGAAAATGGATGGATTGATGTTAATTACATTGTGCACTTTGCCTCTTCTTTTCCCAGTAATTGTTTTTTTTTTATTGCATATTGCTTCTGATAATGAATTTTATCAAGTGATCTGCTTATGTGCTTATATTAATTCAAACTTTTTCAAATATTGACGTCCTTTATTTAGGTGATTAATTAAAACATTCAAATTAAAACACTCATATATACAAGCCGATAACAGTTACACCGTGCATTTATTTAAGAATATATTTTATTTAACTGACTATATTCAATCGATTAGCATACAAGATTAAGATTTACGACTATGAAGAATTTTTATTCATCAGTGCTGTCGATTATACGCAGGGCACCAGGATGGTCTGTAGTATAAGTTAAATGAGTTAATGACGTTTCAACCTGTAGGGGCTTTCGGCATAGCCTCGGCCTGACCTCGTTGCTTACGTGTTCTAATGGTCTACATTTTCTTAGTCCTTCATCACCTGCGTAATTCCACCACGACAGCACCGGCTCCAGCCCTCAATCCTCTAAATCCCGAAGCGCGAGGATGAGCTGCAGTTTGTGAAATTTACGTATTACTTTGCATTACCATGAAGATATATGACAAAGGATGTACACATCTGAAAATGCATCTCTCTACAAAATAAATGAATTATACTATAGTGGTCTTTGATATTGTTGGTATTATTTTTTTTGTTAGAATGCAACAATTCCCTGATTCCCGTTATTTTTTTAATAGTTTCTCATTTTAATACTTTGCACTGTAAATGTAACATTTTTAAATGCACATTTTACAAATTTACATTGCATGTTCTTGAAACTGAACATAGGAAATGTAGCTGTTCATGTCTTCGCACATCGCAAGAGCGCGGTAAAGCGCCCCTGGGGGAGATTACCGCTGTCTATTTTCATTCGGCCGCGTGGGGCAGCTCGAGCTGCGATGCACTGGAGATTAGAGGATCACCTTTTGTTTGTTTTTGTTCTGGCCATGATAAGTTTAGGCACACCCAACTGGAACAGCGGATAAAGAGATGCAGGTAGAGATACATTTGAGAAATATGATAATTGCTCAGTTTCTAGAAATCACAAATGTTTTATTTCCAGACTGTTGACAATTGAAGCTCTAGAAGTCTACAAAATCAGTAAAAATAATGAAAGAATATGTTTGGCGGTCTCAATATTTTCATCGCATTTATTGATTGAAATCCGTAATCGCAAAGCAACACGTACTATGGCAGTCTGTGGCTAAAAAAAAATGTAAATATGTGTATTTGGGAAGACGGCTAGTAACTAATACAAGATTTAAAAATCATAGATATATTATTATTATTATTATTATTATTATTATTATTATTATTATTGTCATCATCATCATCCTCGTCGTCGTCATCGTGGCAATGTCATAGCCTAATAGTTTAGTTTGTTCACTTAATGCCGTTACATAAAGTATCAAAAATGATCAAAAAAAGCTTTTAAAATGCTTTTTTAATCGAAATGATATAAACTAAATCATATAATTTTGATAATGCTGATTTGCATTTTAGTTACGCAAATGTTTAAAAATACATTAGTCGGAAGAGATAATGGTATCACTGACTTTTAAAGTTAATGTTGTGCAGGTTTTTGTGTATGACTAATTGGATAAAAACCTGAAGTTATGCATAGTTAATACCGATAATTCATCTCTCATCTATACCGGGCCTGTATTAACTGAATTTCGTTACCTATTATATAGGCCATACTTTTGTATATGCTCTTCAAACAGTATAATAATAATAATAATAATAATAATAATAATAATAATAATAATAATAATAATAATAATAATAATAATCTATTTGCAATACTATTTATTTTTTCATTTGTAAGTCACAGAAGATATTGATGGAATTATAAACTAAACTTAAAGAGTATTCAGGTTCAATATAATTTTTTGTCTATACGCGGAGGTTCCCTCAAAATGCAATTTGGAGTTCTTAGCTATAGCTGTGACTTGTACTAATTAGTACTAAGAAGTCCTCTAAACGTACAATACGTA
This sequence comes from Stomatorhinus walkeri, assembly GCA_026784285.1. Classification (NCBI taxonomy): domain Eukaryota; kingdom Metazoa; phylum Chordata; class Actinopteri; order Osteoglossiformes; family Mormyridae; genus Stomatorhinus; species Stomatorhinus walkeri. Next base: position 8,530,672 of record JAODUD010000019.1, on the reverse strand, counting down.
CGTTCACGGTAGCCGTGTCGTTAATCGTTTAGATGAAAACTGGCCCCGCTAATTTCATATGCACACCACGTTAATATATGGTGCCCTTTGATAGCCGCACACTTGTAACCTTTAACATCCATGAAATGCTTCAGTTACACGATTGACGATTTGCCACCCATATTCCTAATTTACTTCAGGTGTTGTTTTCGAAATACAAAAAATGCTTACGCGTGTTCAAATCCCAACATAACAATCAGCTACTGACGACACATACACGCTGACTGAAATATCAAATGTTGTTCCTGTAACTGATATACATGTGTTTCTATAATATCGTTATATTAACAGTAAAGGCCTACGTATTGCTTATATTCGCTTTAGATGTTGAAATTTAGCTTAAATCTCCAAGTGAGTATGTTTGCACAGATGAGTACTGAAATGTCGAAAAGTTTCCCTACAATTAGATACTTAACTATTTATTAGTGGTCCAGTATCACCTTAAATCAAAATGACTGTAGTGCGTTGTGATTATTCAGCCAATGAATGTGAACCTTTGTGTTCAGTGTCCATATAATGCGTTGAAGCTTGTCCGAGTTTTTTTTTAATTACTCCGTTCTTCGCTGCAATCAGACCCATCCTCAGGAGCAAATCTTTTGAGGCCTGAAAAGCCAGTCCAGGCTGACCTGGGGACTCCGTGTCCGAAGGCGATTCACAGGCCGGATTCTGATCGTATTGAAAATAAACGGAGGATACTCCAGGGTGGGTTTACCAGCTGGGCCCCTCGGTCCACTTCGGTGCCGCGTCCTGTGAATGAGAGAATCGGGTTGTAGCGGCTTCATTCAGCGTATCGTTTGCAGGTGATGCCAAGCAGAGATAAGGAGCCGCCGATCCTTGTCGTCTGTCTAGACTTGTGACTTAACGAGCGAAACTGGAGTGATCACATCGCAAATCCCCCGAAGACGCTAATTCGGAGTCCCGGTGCTCCGCCAGTGAAGCCACCCACTCTCCCAGAAATAAACCCATGTCAATCCAGAAACCGCCATCGCTATGTCAAAAGCGGCCACGTCTGTATATTTAAGCTGAGTTCAAGTGACGATCATTGACAGTACTATGGATAGATATTACTTGCATATAAATAGGCCTATATTTTGAAACCCACTTCTGCTTTTTGCATACGCCTAATTTTGACAGTTTGTTGTGGATAGATTTTAAGAAATACTCATTTTGAATATAAAACGAATTAAAATATTTATCAGAAAGGTAATGAATTTATGGAGGACTTGCATAGCCTATGCCTACAGGACATTGTCGTGAACAAAATAGAACAATAGAGTTTTTGCATTTAATTCTGTGGAATTAAGTAAAGACGATTAAATCCACGATATTACTTACATAGTTACTTTTATTTTTGCTAAAGTCAACTTCCGGTGGTCATTACCACGTGTACGCACATATTCATTGACTGTACACGTGTTGTTGCTTCAATCCGGACTGCCTGAATTATGGGTAAAATAATTAATAATACACGGCGAACAAAACAATATACAATGCAGTAATATATTGCAATTTCCACGTAACTTTTGTTTTAATATTTAAAAGATACATTTAATAATTTTGCTCAATAAATTTTGAAAATATCGATTGTAGACTTTGAAATGACTTTATAATAGGCCAAAACGTACTAGACTTGATTGACTAGTGGCGGTCTTGCTTAAACGTAATTAAGTAAATCTGCAAATTATGGGAACGTTAAAGTTTACGTGGTACTTAAATTTCATACTTGCTAATTAAAGTAAAACGACCATATGAGAAAATAATTATGCGTTATGCTTGTGCTTTGATTCGAGATAATTTGGAATTGTGCGAAATTTGGTCAAAATAAATAAATAAATACATGAAACAAATATCTACTTCTTCGATGCAAACCAGCCCTGACAAACGATCGTGTCGGTATCCGAGGCTTCATCATGCAAACGTTCCTTTGACATAAAACACAGCCAGAATTTTGTTGTTTTATTGTGTTCAATGATTAATCTGTAGGAAGATTAATAGTATTTTCTACCAATAAATAACAATAACTTACTTCTCTTTGAGCAGCTCAAACAATCTGTCCTCCATCTCTTAAGATAAAATATTTTACAATCAGAGTAGCTTTTTATTGTCTTCGGATATCATGCGCAGCGAGACAAGCACAGGGGCTTTGGACTTCAATGAAATCAAAGTGATGAAATAAAAAAAAAATCATGTGGAGCAAACAAGACAATGATGGCCGTGATTTTTTTAAAGTTCATAGATTCAGTACAGAAGAGTCAGTGGCTCGTAGTCAATAGCCGTTGATTGATTTGTAAATCCTCAAAGATTTATCTGTCCCTCCTTCTGGATAATGTTGATGCATTAATATATTTGGGCACATTTTCCAGACATCGCATATCCTTGGAAGACAAACAAATCGGTGTGTTAAGCATTGCTTTGCTTTCCGTAACTCCGAATCGTCCTGCCAGTCCATTATTGGAAACGTCTCTCGCTTCCCCCCTTATGATGCGCTGTTGATTTCTCATGCAGATAGCGGGAACATGCTAAGATGGTCGTGGCTGGACACTTGGGGGCCCATTTCACGTCTCCACCGGGCTGGGTACCATACTGTTTGGCGTGTCTGGTAGCTGCGAAGACAGAGATGTAATGTCGCTGCCCGAAGAGTTGACCAAGGAACCGGCTTCTGAGAAAGACACCTACATGGGGAGGAAAGCGTTTAGCACATAAAAAAAGTATCAAATCATATGAAAAATGTAGACATATAAGCATATATATGGGGCATTTTTTGTACAAGGCTGAGTTTTGAACAGATTCAAGACACATGTCTATAGAAACTTTCCCATAAGGACACTTACTGTCCACATGCGCTTAGGTAGCTGTCAGTAATGGGGGAGTAGGGGCTGCCGCTTTACCCCATCCC
>JAODUD010000019.1:8512030-8527721 GCA_026784285.1 Stomatorhinus walkeri | reverse complement strand
ATACCAGTGGTAGGGGCACGTTCACCCATCACCCACTGAATATGGGCCAGTGACAGCATCCATTCACCGACTTGCAGCAAAAAATTATGTTTGGTTTCAACATTCTATAGGAACAAATCAGCCCTGAACCCCCCCACCCCACCCCACCCCACAAAAACACACATGGTACTCCGACAATATTGGTAGGGAGGTGTCACTACTGTCCACATATCTATGCCCTTCACTCACAGTAAATAAAGTTTAGACCAAAGAGCACACTGTGCACTGGTAGCAGTGAATATGATTACAAATGTCAAATCCAGTGATTTCAGCAAGGGGGGGACAGAGGCTCTGCTGTGTGCACGCCATTTTTCAGGTCCCCAGGAAGATCTGTGAATGCAATCAAAAAACTAAAAATACCAAAAGTCTTGTATTTTGTTTGCTTACTTCTGGTTAAGGTTAGGGCTGGGAGGGGTTAAGGTCGTCATTGTTGTGATTTGGGTTTATCCCATAGAAATGAATGGAGAGTCCCCACAAAGATATGAATACAAACATGGATGTGTGCGCGTGCTTGTGTGTATGTGACAATTGGAATCATACCAGCTGTTGAAATGCAGGCTGGTCCAGATCACTCTGAAGGGCAAACTCGCTCAGAGCCTTCCACGGGGGCTGATAAGTCTGCACCTCCACTGGACTGGCCTGGACGGTGCTGTCGTGTCTAACGGGACTCCCCGCCACAAGGGGCGTTCCCGTGAGGCCCTGCAGATTCTAACGGGGCAGAACACAACATGTGACGGTGTTTCACGGGAAGAGAACAAGCGCAGGCAACTCAGGCAAGGCGCGCTGACGTTTACGTACGAGCGCAAGAGGGAAGCTGTCAGTCACTTCATTTAACGCTTTCGGCATTAACCAGACTAGATGTACGCACACATATTATAAGCATGACAGTTTTATTGGCCGTCTGCATGGAGCCCTTCCGTAGTGCCCTGCCCAGCCTGGGATAGGCTCCAGGCCCCAGACACCCTGACCAGGGTAAGCGGTTAGAAGATGGATGGGTGGGTCATACATTATTACGCTAATATATATATATTACATTATTAATCGGTGTAATATATTATGTTAAAAAGAAAAAAGTATGCGTTTCACTTCTGTGGTATAATTTAAGCAAAGCAAAAATGAATACATAGCGATTTAATCTAAGTGTAACATATATCATACGTAATGTAAATTTTATTTTAAGTGCCAAAGTAAGGCGTAGGACCATAATAACCAATTTAACTGTCCAAATTGACTGTGCGACTGAATCAACAAAATATTTGGAGTGGTTTTAACTGTTAAGCTGAACTGTTCAAATATCACTCAGCATAATGCAGACATTAATATTATTATCGATAATGCCAACCATATAACGACACTTAATTCTCTGTTGATGGAATAATCCAGAAATTATACGATATATCACAACCACTATTTCAATTGTCAGCGCATTTCCGGTTATATTTGTCATTAAGTCAAAACACGAAATGACCACATGACCATATCTAAATGCAAAAAGCTACGCTGACCGAACCATTTCCAATAATAGGTATAGATTAATGATCTCGTTAAAATGCTTACCGATTTGTCGCTATGTTGCTGCTGCTGTAACTGCTTCATCAGAATGGATCGCTTCTTGTCTTTGCAGCGCTTATTCTGAAACCAGACTCGTATAACCCGCGGACTGAGACCGGTCATTTCCACCAGCTGCTCCTTCATTAGGGCGTCAGGCCTGGGATTGGCGTTGTAGCACGTTCGCAGCGTGTGCAGCTGCTTCTCGTTCAGCACCGTCCGCACTCGAGTGGTCTTTTCGGACTGCTTATGGACATTTCGGTGCGGCGGCTGCCTCACTGCCACGGGATCTGTTACACAGAGACAACGAATTGACCTGATTTCTGAAAGCTTTGCTTTTCCAACATGTTAACGTTCTGACCCCATTAAAACAATTACTGCATAAACATTTAATTACTCGGCAGGCGGAAATTTTTGTTCAAATAATTTTATTTTAACTTGAAAAGTAGAAATGGGCCTAGTACTACTTCAGAAAGTCTTGCTTTTGGTATTCTTAATTAATATTTGTATATTTTATTTATTTCAGAACTGGTAAATTCTGACCCTAGCCTAACTTACAGGTCTATATATATGCAAACAAAATACGTGAATATTCATGCAATCATACAATAATGTTTATTCCAAATAAGCTTTCCGAAGAATAACACAAGAAAGAAAATTCCGCCCACTTGACATTAAAAATTCAAAGCATATGATGAATGAACCATCATTCCTAAAGGTAGAAATAATGCAGAACATTTATAATTGATTCAATTTAACGGGAGAATTTAAACAATTACGAATTTATCTGCCTTTGAAAAACTAAAATTGTACTAATTTATGGTAGGCCTACGTGTTCATTGATTTCAAGACCTGAGGTTGGCCTAGTAGCCCGAAAACTTTGTGAACTATACATCTTCATAAGCCAGCGGAAATGTCAATATTGTTCAGATGAATTACTTACAGGTCAAAGGACATCAGCGTCGCCAAAACCCACACCTGGACAATAAGTCTTATAGCGAAAGCGCAACGCCAAACACATTTTTGCACGCGTATCAAATAAATTTTTGACAGCTGTATTTCGGTGTTTATAAATTAAACAGGACATAAATTATAACAATAAAAATGACCTGTAAGATAAAACATAACCTTAGTTTTGCCGGCAACACTGTAACCAAACCAAATGGCTTACTGTGCATCACCAATTTTCCATTACGATCAATCCTCATACTTCCCTAAATACTGAAACGGTTCACATTACTAGATAAAACGAAAAGGCGCACCTGCCATATGAAGAGCTCTGTTCGAGTGGAAATGCTCTGGGCTGACGGGGCTGTCGGCGGAGCTGCGCTCCATTAGTAGCCTGTGGTCAGCCCGACAGAGCAGCTCTTCATCCCGCAAGGAGAACTCATCTCCCGGCAGGAGCTGTCTGCTGCACACCGAGCACCGGAAACACTCGATATGATACACGTTGTCTCGTGCTCTCATCACCAGGTCACTGCTACTAAAGCCAAGGTTACATTTAAAACATTTTATTCCAAACAACCTGGAAAGAAAACGGCAACACATTTTAAGTATATTATTTTAAAAAACAATCTCGAGTAACCACTATTTCGAATTTTGTTTATGGAAAGACACATATTAAATATACATTTACGATAACTGCGTCTATGTTTCGGCTACTGGAATGATCAGTATATTAATTTGCAAATTTTAAGCTGATATACATTCTTTTTTTGATATAACACAAGGTTTAATGAAAGAAACAAAAGCAATATGAATTATTTTATATCAAGACTAAGGCACAAATAAACGAAACCAACAAAGAGGTTTCAATAAATTAAATTCAATAAATACCACAATTCTATTCCTACGCATTTAATCGAATTGAAAGAAATTGTAAAAGCTTCAGTTTTAGTCATGCTTTATAGACATGTATATTGTAACTGATAACAGCTTGCGCATGACTATTCGAAATTACATTCAAGCACAAGGGGAAGCTTCGCACCTGATATAATCTCTTTTGCAGTATGTCTTCCCATCCCTGACAAAGCAAGTGCATGTTTCATCCAGGTATTGGCTGCATTCGGCGCATTTCAGACACGCAGCGTGCCACTCCAGGTCCGGGGAAACTCTAAGTAGGTACTGGTCCTGTATCTGACTCCCACAGCCAACACACATAGCACTTCCAGGCTTCTCTGCAAAAAGTGGACAAAACGCAACCACCGGTTTATTTACAGGCCACTGCACTCTTGAAAATGAACTTCATGCACGTGAATATGTAACATGCAAGCATGTACGGTGTTCGATTATGGTGTTCCATAATGGGATGGGTTAATGCTCAAAACAAACAGTACAAATAAGTGTAACAGGTTTGCTAACATTCATACATCAGTAAATATTCATTAAAATTGCACAAGAAACTAAGAACCTTAACTTGTTTAAAGTTGTTTCAGTTCAGTCACTACAGTGATGCAACATATCTGCCGAGTACACTTTCAAACAGCCTACGTCGATTTGTGGTTCACACCTTTAAATACTCGGCATTTCAGACGTCGGTTAAACACATTTCTTAGCTAATAGCTATAGTTATAATTTGACTTACGCTTGGAATGATCACCCATATCACCCAAGAACGAGGAGCAAAAAATAATATCCACCATGCAGAACCGATGGCAGTGACGGGAGACAAGAAAGGAGGCGGTGAACTGCCCGCCCGGTTCCTCTTCTGGCTGATAACTTGTATTTTCCAAACGGGAGCGACGGGATGAGCCTGCATTGCACTACAGGCGGTGTGACGTCACGTACAAACCCCACACGCACGTGAACGGGGCGTTCGCCAGGAAAATGCATCAAACGCGCACGTTTTTACAGTAGTGATTTCTCATGACACAGGAGAGAAAACACAGTTTTTTAAGGAATGATCCAGGGAAGGGAAGATCAAACACGTGCAAGAATGAGATAATGTTTTTATCCGCATATAACGTGTATAACAAATGCCGGTGTGTATTTAATATACCATATATACGTTTAATAAATGCCATTTGTATTACATGTATCTAATGTATTGCAACTAAGATACAAGAGGTGCATGTTTGGTTTATTTTTACTTATATCACTTAAAACACACCTGGGCAAAAGCTCGCGCGCGAGCTTTTTTTTTTACTGGCGGGCGCGATCATAGAAGTGAAAACAAAGTCCCAAGAACAATCACTGCTACTTTCATACCGGCACGCGAAAATAAACCTCTACGAAGAAGAACAAGTCTCATTTTCACAGGACGTGAAAATAACAAAAAATGCCTCCTGCTCACATGACGCTCGATTTGGACCGCCTGAGAAAACAAATGCCTAGAACTTGAATCAAATCCCTCACATATATAATATTTATACACGAACAAATTTATTTGGTCTACAATAAAAAACTTTACCATTGGAAAAAAGGTCCTAAAACAGAAAGAGTTGAAATGGGTCTGTACTATCGATTTTCGAGAAGAGAGACCTCTGCTGGAAGGAAAGCTGAACTAGGAGGTCGATTTCTCACCTGTGAAATTTAAGATAAGCAACTAGTCTTGTTTTCTAATGAATTGCTAAATTGAAGGCAGTGCGTACAGTTTGATCACACAACAACTATTAAAAATGAGAGATTAAAAACATATTAAATTACCGGACTTTTACTTTTCGGAACATGTTCTCAATCTTTTATCTTGTACGAAATGAGTCAAAGCCGGTGAGTCAAAAGAACAAATTAAAGGAGAAAAAAAACACTTTTGGAGAACGATTTACAGAATACACTTGTAGTCACACCCGTCTTAATTTCATTAGTTGGCAACTTGACAAGTAACCAAAAGATGCCACATACATGCAGAAATAAATCCGCAGAAATGATTTTAATATTAAAGTATATCGCGGCGCAAGGATTTTCTCTGAACTTTTCACACAAGCGCACGACGCAAGCTTTAACATTATTGCAATACATTTTGGCTAGTTTAAAGGTCCCAGAAGAGATGAAAAACAACGATTAAATAAAAACATATTTAAAATAGCCTACAACAAGACAGATTCAATGATAAATTAACGAATAAATAAAAGTTCCGCAAATGTCTAATTTTGCTAAGACACAGGCATGCGCAGACTAAATTGTAATTCATCGTTAGATTTATAATTTGTTTCAAATTACTCATGAGTCAGGAAACTATTAGCGATGCATAGCGTTAAATGCAACTTGTAGTATTTTTTCGTTATAACAATAAATGTGCTTTGAGGTTTATTATTTTATTTACGAGATACATTCCTAAAACGTTATGAAAACGAAAAGTGCGCATTTTCGACAGCTGTAAAACTACCTCGATGACAGACAGAAATAAGACCCTCTTTTGTTATGGTTCAATATTCAATATTTATCTTAAATGATAAATATTAAAAAAACACACTTCACCAAAAACCCGGTAAATTTTTAACCAAGCAAAAAACAAAAAAAAAGGAACAGCAGATTTTTAAAAAATTCGAGATATTTCTACTGTTCTTTAAAATCAATCGCGCTAATTGCCTTGATTAATTAAGTATATGGTCAAAGAAATTGTATTTTCAAGGTAATGGAAGCCGAGTTTTCAAATGTGCCTTGGTCGAAACAGGAGCAATGCGCGTGCCCTTCTCAGCATATTACTCTGGGCAAACCATGACCCCCTGCCGAACCTCACCTTTGACATTGACCTACAACCCCACACAAATAATTTAAAGTTTCAATTAGAATTAGTAGATGAAGGAAAATTTAGGACTACCGTTTGGGCTTAACTACTCAGGCGGCATACCCAATCATTGTGTTATCCAATTAGTTTATCTAATCATCCTTTTTGGTGTACATTAAATAAGAAACCAACCAACCATTCACCATGAATATGTTTTTAATTTGGTTAGAATATGATTATGCTGCAAATTTTATTCCCGTTTTATCGACAACATTACAAAAAGCAAATATCATCACTAACCCAGGTAACATTAAAAGCTCCATTATTTTCAGTTTTATTAAAGAGCGTTCGCTGAAAGAACTTGAAATGCTTTCGCAGCTGGATTTATAGGCTGCATCGCGTGTAGGTCGTGATATACTTTTATCTAAGTAAAATAATTTTCGCGTGATTACATTTTTTAATTATATATACTTTGTATTCCATAGTTCTTAGTCTACATTTTAAACATTATACTGGAAATTTCTTATTTGGTCAGTCAACATGCAGCACCGAAGAATAGCAGTATTGCAATGTTTTACAGGTCATTATGATCTTAATTAGATTCTAGTCATAATTCCCTTTTTATGTTCCCCAAATAATATGTACATTCAAAACTAATAAAAGTAAGTCATGACTCGTTATTCTTAGTCTATATCATCAAGTATATTTTATATTACGGAACATTATAGTATGGAACACTTTAATATGAACAAATGTAACTATTAATCTTTGTTAATGGAGTAGGTACACCTAATAATAAATCTAGAAGAAGTAAGCTGCTCTTAAAAATATGTCTTCAGCTGTATTGTGTAAAGTTATTTTAGTCATACATCCGAAGTGGCAGAATGAAATCCTGTCACGGCACTTTGTACACTGGAGTCAGACGTTAGCTGACTGTAAATTGCTCATATTATATCGATAAGTAGCCTACGTGAATGTGGCGCGACCCAGGGTGTACCCGCCTCGCACATTATGTCTGTCTCCCGGGATTACTGCGACGCTGATTGGATGCTAGTTAATGAAATTTAAACGTTGGATAGAATTAATAAAAGTACGAATGGGGATCACTGAGCCTTATGTTGGGTTTCCCAGATGTTGCTCATTCGGCTCGTTTGCTGTCTTTTATTCCGACACACTTCATTAGGCTATTGATTAGGCATGAACTGAAACAAAATATGGATCTTGATATGCAAACAAAAACATCTTTTCCGTTTTTGTAGCCTAACATTCAAATGACGTTTCTTTAATCTTAGGAATCGAGATAAAACATTCTTGTATGAATAATTTAATTGTCACAACTGAAAAGAATTATGTATTTACAGAAAGCACACAGGATAATATAAAAATAAATGAAGGAATTCAAAATACAAGTAAAAAAATCCTTTATGATTTCATAACGAGCGCATGGAATACCACAAGTGTTAATAAAGCCAGATAAATTAACAGTTTCACTTCAATAAAGCCAATTGCAAATACTCTCAAGTCGAGCATGGAACTGACAACACTAAAACTTATGGGTTCAAAACCCAGGAAGCACGCATAAATTGTTACCCATTTCTCTCTAAGTTGTTTAAATGTTTTAGACAAAACGCTATATAGCCTAACTGTAATAAAAAAACTCTACGAAATTCCAAAAAATCAGTGTGTGCAGAATTTGCACTTATATTCACCCCAAGAGAATACGTAAATCGACTGTAAGCAAAGCCTTACTAAAATTAGCGGTTCTACTTTCACATATAACGCGCTACATTTGAACAGTGCAAAAAGCGCTGCTCCAACTGAATTTTAATCTCTAATAAAGTTTTTCTGCATTGAACGGAAGTGCGTGTAGTCCGTTTTACTCTCGCGAGAACACGAAACTGGGTTCCAACCTTTACCGGAGGGCAGTAGAATCTACATCGAAGAAATGTTTAAGGCCGTTAAACAAGTAAATTTCAGGCACTTGGTAAGCGCCAAAATGAATTCATACGTGTATTTGTAAATTGCTCCACCGCTGTCCTTAGTAATGTCGGTAGTTTTCGTATATATTGTTTACAAGACATAAAGACGGACGGACAGCCGGGACACATACAGTTGGTCATCTGCAGAAGGTCAATGCTGCCACGCACGTTCGGTTATTCGCTTTTTCTACTGTTTCGTAATTATACGTTTTATTCAGTTGCCCCCGATCAAGGGCATTATCTTCAGCGGTTTTATTGCACTGTTATAGCAATATGTGTTTTAGAGACTCATGGTTGTCAACACCACTCACATAAGTAATGGATTTGTTTCCGCAAGCTTTGACACTGTAAACTGGACTTTGCATGCTACTGACACATTTAAGGCAACACATGCACCTAACTGCTATTACTTATTTATTCGCAGTATTATTCATCGCTGTTTGTCGCCCTGTTACGAAACTTGAAGCAATGTTATGGAGGAATTATCTATGTGGCAGTTTGCGAAACGTGGAGATGACCCTTTGTATGCGAACAAAATTGTCTATTGATTCAACTTTACAGAAAAAAACAATAAAAATGCAGTCTAATCAGTCATTCAATCATCACCCGAAATGGTTTTTTGAAGAATCTGATTTTAATATTAGTTAATAGTAAAGCCTTTGTTTGGCAGTTCGTGTTTTTTTCTCCTAAATTGTTCTAATAATACAGTTGGTGAAATGATCCTTTATTTCCCATTTGCACGTGTACTTCGGAAAGTTTCTCTTTGCAAATCCCATCTTGTATTCCTTCGAGAACCATACAGACATTCACTGGCCACTTTATTAGTTACATCTGTTCAGCTGCTTGTTGAAGCAAATATGTAATCAGCCAATCATTTGTGAGCAGCACAATGTATAAAATCATGCAGATGCAAGTAAGGAGCTTCAGTTAATGTTCATGTCAAGCACCAGAATGGGGACGAAAGGTGATTTAAGTGACTTTGAATGTGGCATGGTTGTTGGGGCCAGATGGGCTGGTTTGAGTATTTCAGAAATTACTTATCTGGTGGCATTTTCATGCACACCCCATCCTCAGGGTTTACAGAGAATGGGAAAAAAAGGAAAAAGAAAAAACATCCAGAGGACAGCGGTTTTCTGGGTGAAAATACCTTCAGAGGTCATTGTAGAATGGCCAGGCTGGTTTAAGCTGATAGTAAGGCAACAGTAAATGACCACTCATTACAACCGAGGTATGCAGAAGGGCATCTCTCACTGAACTGATGATATTGGATCATGAACGATTAAAATGTCTCCATGATCTGTTATTATCCTGTCACAGTGCACATTCTGTCAGTTGCAGTTCTATGGCTTACACACAAATCTAAAGTTGTTTTGTCTGCCAGATCCGTTTTGACACACCAATAAACCAGTAATGGCAAACAGTAGGTACTGCGTTGAACTTCTCCCTCTCTCCCTTTTGCGCCTTCGTCCCAACATGCAACACATTCCCTGATTGGCAACGTTGTGGCGTGGACATCATGGTGGAATTAATATCCCTTATTTGTCCCTTAAAAAAAATCAACGTTGCTAATTTGGAACCTGGTTGGATTCACCAAAAAAACCATCATGAAAAAGAATTGTGATATCACCTACCTCTAGGCCCATGTAGATATGACTGTTCTGCTCAGACTGTGGCCCGAACCAACCACCTCTCTATCTGTGACCCGATCACAGGCATACACAGGTTTAACTGGTTTGTTTTTATATATAACTATATATAATAATAATAATAATAATAATATAGCATTTTATTTTCTTAAGGTAATTTTAGTTTTTTATACATAGAGGGCCACCTATCTCCAGATTACTACAACTTTTAAGATATTTTATATTAGTGCTGCATTGAAAGAAATTTTGACCAGTAGCCTCCAAGTCACTTGCTGGCCGGGCGGATGCTGATAATGAAACTCGCTAGTGGAAGTTCGGTATGTAGTTTTTATCCTGTGGAATGCAATAGATAGATTAGCAGTTTATTTTTAGTAATGAATTACAGCTTTGAGACTGCTTCTGAGTGTCCACCTGTTCTGTGTAAAATCTAACCCTTTGTCCCATTTTTAACCAGTAAGGGATGCTATTTGTTCCATATTTTTGGATTGCATGATCGATCCCCTCCTTTCCAAACCTAAATTTCCAATAAATCCAAACAAATTTTTATGGTTGAAGACCCAGGGTGGCTTCCCTTATTTTCTTCAGAGCTGACAAAATCCCTCGTCCTCCACTGTGGGGCAAAAGGCTGGTTGTCTAATATGGTTTATGCCCTGAAAACTGATATCAGGATTTTTAACAAATATGGGCTGTGATCAGTATATTGTGCGTGTCTGACATCTGTTTTAAGCGCTTGGTAGTTGAATGTCAAGAAACAAAGGAGAACATGAAATAATATTTTTTTTAATATGATTAATTTTTTGTTAAATCTTAATATAACAACTTCAGTTAGACAACCCTGCCTTTAGGTTACTAGATAGTCACATTTCTAACATGAACTTGAAGGATGTATTTTCTTTGCAGTCAGGCCTCATCCGGAGGTTCCAGAGCACCCTAGTGGTGGCTGAGCATGACAATGACAAGCTGACTCCTGTCACGCTAAATGCCATCACTGCTGCTAAGAAACTGGGTGGGGAGGTGACCTGTCTGGTAGCTGGAACGAACTGTGCCAAGGTGGGTGCATGTAACTTTCCTCTAAATTAGTATCTGCTCTTCTATACAAAACATTGTCAAACATGCAGTTATAATAAAGTTATAATGAACCTAATTGGTCTTGTTGTGTTGATTATGATTTTGCGGGTAAGTGGGTTTGTGTTTGTGCCCTGTGATGGACTGGCATCTCACCCACCCTGTGTTGTGGCCTGGTTCCCTGTGCTGCCCCATAACCAGAAAAAAGAGTGATTGATGCCTTGGTATGAATGTTTTGGCATGCTTGTTTAGTGTGTGCTTTTAAGGACGTTTTTTTTCAGAATTTCATAAGTTTGGTCTGTTAACAGGTTGCTGAAGAGCTCACTAAAGTCCAGGGTGTGAAGAAGGTGCTGGTGGCCCAGCATGATGCGTACAAAGGCCTGCTGCCAGGTGAACGGTGCATCCGTTCCGTTTAGTGATGCCTTGGCTTAATTGTAGAGAGCACTGTGTCACTGCAGCATTCTCTTAACAATAAGTACGTTTGACATGGAAATGCTTCATTTAAAGTGATTTAGACTGTCTTAGTCGTTCCTGAGAATTTGTGTTGGGGGGGGGGGGGGGCAAGTCCTGTGCGTCAGAATCACCCAAGGCTTTTCTGCTGCTTTGTAGAGGAGTTGACCCCCCTGGTCCTGGCAAGCCAACAGCAGTTCAAGTTCACACACATATGTGCTGGAGCCTCAGCCTTTGGGAAGGTAGGTGGAGTCATACTGCTCTATCTGTGACCCAGCCCTTTTAGAGAACCCTCTGCTGTTTGTCTTTAACTAAAGGTTGGATGGTCACGGCCTTTGAGTGACAAGGGGCATGATGGTCTCTCTTGTGCTGCTGAATGACTTATTTCCTTTATTAGACAATTTCTCAGATTCCCTGCGGGGTTTAAGCTTCTATTACTCATCTGTTGAAAGGTGGCTACTGCACTGAGTGTTGCAGTCTCTAATTTCCGCACAGTAAGTACCGTGAACCCTGTCCTAGCATGTTCAGATCCAGAACAGATGACTCCAACGTCAGCTCTTTACTGAACAATGTGCTTTGATGGGACCTGCCTTTGTTGGCGTAGCAGCAATTTAATTATCTTCAGTTTCTCTGTGTTGCCAGTAAAATATGTACATTTGGCTGATGAGGGTAGGCGACTGACATCCTCGCTCTTTCGGGAACCCTAGCTGGATGCCTGCATGGGCGCCCAGAATGACATGCCAGTCAGACTCGCGTTCTTCTAAAAGCAGAGTCTGACCCGTTCATGTCTGAAACAAAAAAAAAAAAAAACCTTTGTCCCAGACCTGCATCTCTTAATGTAGTCTGTGCTCAGTTAAAGGCACAATACACACATGCTGTGTCTCTAACCCTCCCCATACAGTCAGTGGACCACTAGCTTCAATTACAGGTTTTTGTAATCTGTCATTCTGGCATAGAACTGTCAGGCACCTGATTTAATGGCATTAAAATCAAATTACAGTGCATTAAATGGTATAATGTGTATTATGACTTAGTAGCTATCGACTGCAGCAGGATGTCTGTCTGGAGTTTCCCGGCGAGCTGAATGCACTGGGCATGGCGCTCCTTAATCGGGCAGATTCCGTTTCGCTTTATGGACAGAAAGAGACCCTGTATCGTTTATCAGGACCTGGATTTCATTAGTGCCCGCCCATTCGTGTCCATGTTTTATTCAGGGGGCTGCATTTTTGATCGCAACGTTTTTAAGAAACACAGTCTTACTGCCCTGAGCTTTTCGTCATGTGATTTATTCTGCTGCTTTTCCTCAGGGCCATTAAATGTCTATAGACAAGCCTGTAAAGCCATGAGGCTGCTTCTTCAGTGCTGCACTACTCTGTGATTCTTACCTAATGTGTGTCCGTCTGTCTTGCGTGCCTGTCTGTCTGTGTTCCCGTTTGCCTGCCTGGCTGTCTGTGTGTCTGCCTGTCTGTCTGTCTGCACGCCCATGTGCCTGTGTTTCCATCTGCGTGTCTGCCTGTCTGTCTGTCTGTGTTCCCGTTTGCCTGCCTGGCTGTCTGTGTGTCTGTCTGTTTGTCTGTGTGCATGTGTGTGCCTGGCTGTGTGTGTCTGCCTGTCTGTCTGCCCGTGTGCCTGTCTGTCTGTCTGTCTTTTCTGCCTGCATGTATGTGCCTGGCTGTCTGTGTCTGCCTGTCTGTCTATCTGCACGCCCATGTGCCTGTCTTTCCATCTGTGTGTCTGCCTGTGTGCCTGGTTGTCTGCCTGGCTGTCTGTATAGAATCTTCTCCCCAGGATTGCCGCCAAGCTGGACGTGGCCCCAGTCTCTGACATCATCGAGGTCAAGTCGCCAGACACGTTTGTCAGAACCATTTACGCAGGTGAATAGCTTCCCGCTGGCACTGTTGGGTTTCCCCTGCCGACAGAGAGGAGAAGCACCTGCCCCGCCTGCAAGGCTCCGGTGTATCCATGCAGTTTAGGCAGGTTAATGCATATAAGCACTTACTGTGAAGCAGTACAACTGGAGCCTGAATGGAGATCAGCCTGGAGCCATTTGCTGAATGGCTTTAGCAGTATGTACACAGTGTTTATTGACATTTTCTTCCTCCTGGTTAGTGTGAATCAGTCTTACAGGCACATTTAAGCCAAAGCTTGATGAAACGCATTTGGCTGGTTAAATATCGACTTGGCATTAGTGTTAGTAGT
Organism: Stomatorhinus walkeri; assembly: GCA_026784285.1. Lineage (NCBI taxonomy): Eukaryota > Metazoa > Chordata > Actinopteri > Osteoglossiformes > Mormyridae > Stomatorhinus > Stomatorhinus walkeri. Next base: position 8,514,129 of record JAODUD010000019.1, on the reverse strand, counting down.
TTCGCAGGCCGTGTATTCGAGTGGTCATGGCTCTTCTGTACTGGTCTGGCCACCTGATAAATGGTTCTGTCAGTGGCTGGAGCCACTGGAGCGGTTCTGCAGATGAATAACACGCTATCTGTCGTCCTGCGTTACGGCGGCTCTCTGACTGTTCTCCATGCCACAGGGAACGCCCTCAGCACAGTCAAGTGCAACGAGAGTGTGAAGGTTTTCACCATCAGGGGGACGTCTTTTGAGGCCGCTCTGCTGGAGGGTGGGAGTGCTGCCAAGGAGGAAGGTATAGTGTCTGCTCCCCCCCCCCACCCCTGTGGTGATCTCACTCTCCTCCTCCTCTACTCTCCCTTTCCTCAGTCATCTTCCTATGCCATCTGGGGTTATAATACTTCATGGCCTACCATGCATTATCCCCCCCCCCCCACTAATCTTGTTCTCATCTGAGGCTGTACCACCTCCTGTAATCCCCCCCCAGGTCTTGCTATGTCACCTGGGGGTATACTACCCCCTGGCCCACCACGCACCACTGCTACCTCTCACTGTTCCCGCTCTCATCTGCAGCTGTACCAGTTATAAGCAGCACTTGCTGTCTGTATAGTAATCAGGGTGTGTCTCACATCACAGCCCCCCCCTCAGCCGCTGTCGGGGTCTCGCAGTGGTTGGAGCAGAACCTGAGCAAGAGCGACCGTCCAGAGCTGACCAGTGCCAAGGTGGTGGTTTCTGGAGGTAGGAAGGCCATCCAGCGCTAACAGAACCATATCTGCCATGTCTGTGCGGGACCAGTCACATGACCACTGCTCCTGTCTGCCCATGTAGGGCGGGGCCTGAAGAGTGGGGAGAACTTCAAGCTACTGTATGACCTGGCGGACAAGATGAACGCTGCCGGTGAGGGGTGCGGGGCCAAGGGGAGACCTGAGTGAGACACCAGAGTGCCAAAATAACTCTGAGCTTTCAGAGTGGGGATGGCGAGTTGGTGGGCAGAGGTATCAGTCACAAAAGCTGAAAAATCATTATATTTTTTGAGGGAAACTGTGTCAAATACCATGATGGAGTATGTTAAGCCACCCAGAGCAGAACGCCGCAATGCCTGGGATAGACAGGCACTTAACACCACAATAGTGTGGTGTCATAAATTAGTATGGAGTCAGCACTCTATCTCCAGGAGCCTGTTCCACTAAGCTGGCATTTGTCTCCTGGCGGCTGTTTGGGATCCATTTATATCAAAGGCACAGCGATGCAGAACATGGGCGTCCGATCAATTTAAAAACTAATATAGTCTCATGAGTCACATTTTACCCTGTTTCCTGCATCAGGGCGGGTTTATTTGGAGAAAGCAGAAGGATGCTTTTAAGCAGCAGTGTCTGTTGGCAGCTCTTATAGGTGGTGAGGGTTCTTAATGTGTACTGTGGCATGCGGCAAAGAACAGTAAAAACTGTTAGATACAGATACAGGTAATGGGTGTGTGTGTGTGTGTGTGTTTGCTTGCAGTCGGAGCCTCCAGAGCAGCCGTAGACGCTGGCTTCGTCCCCAATGACCTGCAGGTTGGACAGACCGGCAAGATCGTAGCTCCAGTAAGTAACTGTTTGTTGTTCTACCAATACAGACAGCCCACAGGTTACGAGCAAGATCTGTTCCCTAAGTCTGTCATTAAGCTGAATTTGTTAAGTCAGAAAAATAATACAGTATGTAATAATGATAATATTTACACGGTAATAATAAAAGTAACTACCTACAGTGCTATACTGCAGCTCGAGCCAACAAACCGCTGAAACCACACAATGTTTTCACGAGCTTCACAAAGTAGTGTGTGCAATACTTATTACCAACCATTGTATTTAAACTGAATTTTTAGTATAATAGGCTTTATGGCAGCCTGTTTGTTAGTACAACTTGTCTCTGAGTCGGGCATTCGTAACCCAGGAACTGCCTGTATTAAATGATTCTGAGCAAGAGGCGTTAACCATGTCGGTTTATTAAAAGGCCAGCGCCAGAGCTTAAGGGAAAAAAATAGCATACAGTAATCCCTCACTTATCGCGGGAGATAGGTTCCAAGGCTGACCGCGATAACTGAATTTCCGCGAAGTAGGGACGCCATATTTATTTAA
>JAODUD010000019.1:8465429-8480213 GCA_026784285.1 Stomatorhinus walkeri | reverse complement strand
ACACACAGGGGAATGGTGCAACTCTTGTGCCCACACACTTGTACCTGCCCCTCTCTCTATTCAGATCATTCAGTCTCACTGGTGTGTGTGTGTGTGTGGGGGGGGGGGGGTGTAACATCCATCCATCCATCCACTTTCTGTACCCATGTGTCCTTTTCAGGATCACACACCATTCGCTCACACGCACACTCACACACACCATTCGTGACACACTCTTACCTGGGCATTAATCACGCAGGTAATCAGCCAAGCTGAATTACACAACATATGATAACGTGATTTCATGTTCGATGTGTAATTAAAGACTACACTCTGAAAATGAACACAGGAACACGCCAGTATCTGATTACAGGAGGTATAGAGATGAAGAACCTGCAGATCTCCGGGAGGTAACTTCTGTTATACCTTTGAGTGGCAGTATAAATAGTTAACCTCAATGTCACTGTTTGCCGATTAAGGTATCTTTGGTTAAGGTATAGAATGCTGACACGCACACTGCTTTAGGTTTTAACTACTCTTCCCTTTTCAAATGCTCAAATTTATGAAAATAAGGCTCATGTTCCCCTGTTAAGCGGGCATCACTCCCAGAGGTGCTGAAAAATGTGACACAGCAGCATGTGGCAGCACCGGTACGGCAGCCACCCTGCCCGGGAGAGGGAGGCGGGATCGGGAGCGCAGAGCGGGCCGGCGTTCCACCTCGGGCCCGGGGGCCACGTCCCAGACAGGAAGATGGATAGCCTGACCCTATTAAAAACTGCACTCAGCTTCCAGGGCTGGCCAAACTGCTAACAGTGCAAGGGCCCCTGACAGGGCCAAGAACACCCCCCCCCATCTGCAGCCCCCCCCCATTCATATGGGGGAAACATTAAGTTGACTGTCGCACCTGAAGTCTCTTGACTTTAAGCAGCAACACTTCAAGGTGAAACACACTACCCAGAATCCTCGGGGTACATTACATTAGTAGCAAAGGAATAATTCACACTGATTCATACTCATTAGAAGTGAAAACCCTGTGGAGGGAGGGGGTGTCCTGGGATCTGGGGACAAGACTGACCGGTTTATTGTTAATTAACAATTAATTAATCGGTTAATATTAAATGGCCATTTACCTGTGAATATTTAGGATACGTGGATGCAGAACAGGCTTCTCTGTTAATGAGCTCAAGGCATCAGTAAAATGCTAATTATATATATAGCATCTTCTGGGAGCTCTGATGTTTCTGAGGTACTTATTCTCAGTTGGGGGCCACCCCAAGTGCCATAGTGGGCATAAAAGTGAAGAAAAGATGACTTCCTCTGCTGATCAATCCCCCACCCGTCATCCCAAAAATAGTCGAATTCATTTGAAGCCTTTGTTTGCTCCATTCAGACAGTAATGAAAAACTCCCAAAGACAGTGTAAGTATAGAAAATAGTTCATCACTGAGCCTGATCTGAAGACAAAGATGCTGGTTGTCAAGGAGAGTATGTCACGCTTCAGCCGTGACACGGAGAGCATTCCCAGTCTTGACTTCTCTCTGAATTTATTTTATCAGTGAAATGGGTTAAGAAGTCCTCACAGTCTTTTAATCTTAAATTTTGAGTTTTTCCACGAAGCTTTGAGGCAAAATAAAACACCTTCACAGTCATAACCGCACCTACTGGCCATTTTTCCATGTGCATAAAAGCCAGACATCAGGTCTGATACAGAGTTTTTGGAGCTTCAGCAGATATTTCTTAGTGACAGAAACTTATACATGTTTCTCCCTCTGCCTCAGCTCTAACGTGGGTAATAATGCTCTGCTTTGCGTTAGAAGTATAATGCAGGAGGTGCCATTGACTGAGAACTTCTATCAAGCGTTTATCCTCCATCTGTACTGGATATGGGATGGATCTCTCACTGCAGACCTGATGGCCGGATGTTTCGGTGAGGGTGACACATATATCACTGGTCACTGTCTGAGTGCACTCTCGGTGACGTTGGGGTGGGGGTGAGGCATCTCATTTGTGACAGTCTGGGGCAGCAGATGCATTTCTTACTAGTGACCTTTTGACATGCTATTGAAGAGCGATGCGCCACTCACAGGGCAAACCTAGTGCAGTGCGTTGCGAAAGTATCGAACCTCACCTGAATTACGAATGACATGTACATATATTTTTCATCTCAGTATTTTAATTGCAAACTCATAGTCTCTCACAGTATATTTTCAAAGTCGAAATCAATTATTTGTCAGCAAAATCTTTTAATCAGAAACTAAAAATACTGTATTCGACCTCTACACAATAGTATTTGACAAAGCCAGCTATTTTGCGGGAAGTAGCTGCCAGCTTTATACTGTCCATGAGTGAATTCAGGAGTGATTACCCGGTCTTTCTGATTGGTTGGATGTTGCTTTTCAGTGAAAGCCACAGGGTCTCTATGGGTTTTAGACTGTAAAACATTCGCCTTCTTGTTATTTTAGTCTCCCCTATATTGATTTGACCTTGTGATTAGAGTCATTGACTTGCTGAAAGTTTAACTTTTTCACCAAGCTTTCGTTTTTTTTTTCTTTCTAGACTGAAGCACGTTTTTCTTATAATATCTCCCCATTTTTTTTGGTTCATCCATTCTCCCTTCAGTTTTGACAAGATGCCCAATTCCTGAACCTGACAAGCATCATCATAGCACGATGCTGCCACCACCACATGTCGCTGTAGGGATGGTGCTAATTGAAGCATGGGCTGAGTTACGTCTGTGCCACATATAGTACTGTGAATTTTGGCCAAAAATCTCTATCTTTGCCTCATCAGACCACAAAACCTTGTCCCATATGTTAGCTGGGTCACTCTGCTACCTTCTGGGAAGCTGTGGACATGCTTTCATACAGCTCTACTTGAGTTATGTCTTCTTTCTTGATCTATCAGTGCTTACTGGGATGTTAAACCTCTTCTATACCTTTTTACTTTATACTAAACAAATGATACTTGACTATTTATCTCTAAGTGTCTTACATGCTACTAAATCATCATTTTCACTCCTTACCTTCTGACTGACAATCTTTCCAAATATAAATCTGGGGGGGCGGCATGGGGGTTATCCCACATAGAGGCCATCTGTAGGACAGCTGTGTCCTCAGTAAGGGAGGGTTTTTTCCTCCTACATCTGGAGCTACCAGAGCAAAGGGGTTGGATACTTATGCAAGAAGCATTTTTCAGTTCTTGGGTTTCTTTAAAAGATTTGCTCACAGAAAATTGATTTTGACATGATTTACTGCGAGAGACCAGGAGTTTGCAATAAAAATATATTGGAGGAATATGTGTATGTATCATTTGACATCCAGGCAAATTCGGTCATTTTAAGGGAGGTTCAATACTTCTTCAAGGCACGGTGTGTTTACTGGTATATTGTTTTCTGCATTACAACAAATCAATGCCACTTAAACAAGAGTAAAAGGTTAACAAAACAGTTATATGTTGGATATTAACGTGTCTTTATTCCTTAGCTATAAACATAACTCAATAAATCGGCTCTCACTGTCGTCATTATCATCACGGTACGTTTACTCCTTCTTTAACACCAAGTTCTGTGGAGCGTCTGGAAAATTTCATCCGCATTACATTTATATTTATCTAGCAGGGGCTTTTGTCTAAAGCAACATGTTAATGTGGAAAGTAGCACGTTTCAAGCATTCAGTTGTCAAGAAGTCGACTCGCTTAGGTCAAGCTTCCATTGAACACCCAGGTAGAAGTGTAAGCTGTGAATTACTGGAAAACTCTACAAACCTGACTTGGTTTAATGTGATTCCAACCCTGAGAGCCATTAATTCAACAGTTCAAACATGGACAATTAATCGACAGCTCGGGTGTAATGAAAATAAGGAGGTGTGTTGAACAATTCTGCGCTCTATGGTGCCCCTGCTGGCCTGCTTCTGTATGTGCTGTACTTGAACAATTAACCTGATATTACAGCTTAGGGGATAAGATACCAAACGGCAGAAACCGGTCAGTCATACAGCTGTCAAAACAGAAGGTTATCATTCAGACTTAAAATTCCCGTGTCACAAACAGCCAATATGAATGAAAGATGACCAGTACAGATTAAGTGCTTGGCTGATGTGGGCTCCAAAACCAGTACAGCTATGGCATCTTGGCAACATTTCAGCCCACAGACTCAGACTGTCAACCCGCATCTCCTTCTCAGAAACTACGTTCTACCATCATCGTCTTGATTGGTCAGGCTATATACCTGATTGGACCAGGCTTTAAATCTGATTGGTCCAGGCTTTAAATCTGATTGAACATGCTTTAAATCTGATTGGGTAGGCTTTAAACCAAGCTAGGGGTGACTTTTCAGCAGTGCCATACCTACGAATCAAACTTTCCCATGGGAATGCCAGTTCTAGGGCAACTGTATTTTACTCCAATCATTTTAAGGTTTGCTACATGCTGTTAGTATTGGAAGTTATGCTGCATTCATTCATAGATCCCATTTAGGGAAGCAAATTGGTTGTGATGTTCACTGCAGTTTGCTACACAGTTGAGTATCCTTCCTTTGTCTCTCCTCTCCGCCCTCTCATCTCATGTGGCCACCGCGTAGGCCGGGATCTCTGCCTGATGAATGCAACTGTGATATGGTTAGTCTCATCTGGGATTTAAGTCACGTTATACCTGGAACGCAGACATTTCACTGCATAATCCATGTACAGTCACTGCATAGCCAAGGCTGGCCCTGGATGTTCTGACAGCCTTTTGGTTGAGTGCCCCTCCGACCCCCAGAGCAGTAGACAACAATGTTTGTCTATTTATATATATTAAAAACATTTCTGTAGCACAGGCTGTCTGGCTGTTAACTAGGTTGTGTCAGTTTCACTAGAACAGTAGTGAAATATTAAAACTAGTGTTAATGGCTATAAATTCATGGGATGCAAACAGAGGTATTTCTTTTGACTTTTTTCACTCACTCTTCTGCATCCTCTAATCCAGGGATGGGGTAACCTGTTCCATGGAGGGCTGGTGTGGGTGCAAGTTTTTGGGATGGCCTCTCAATCAGCCAATCACAGTGGGTCCCCAGGACTGGAGTCGAGAACCACTGGTTTATTATTGGCTGATAGAAAGGTCATCCCAAAATCCTGCACCGGCCCTCCATGGAACAGGTTCCCCATCAGATTAAGAGCTTAAGCTCAAAGCAACCCTACATTGCTGAACCTTTTCATTAAATCTGCCAAGTAAATGATTGCAGCATCTTCCCAAATTAAAAACAGTGAAGTTATTGATCGAGGCCATAAATTAATTCACAGTAAACAATGGCTCCCTAAAGATGTCTCTGCTACTCAGATCCTTGAGGTGTGACTCACAAACCAAAAAAAACAGACATTTTGGGAGTTTGTTTTTTGCCAGAGGATCTCTGCTTGTGCTGCATTTGTACTAAAGATGACAGTCACATGCTTCAAATACCTCAGATTCAGATCGGAAATTCAGACCGAAACACGGACAGAAATTCCAAGCCACACTCAGGTATTTCTCTCTGCTCCACTTTCGCTGCCAACTAAGCAGAGTGAGATAGATACTTGCAAGCCGAACATTCCAGGAAAGCTGTGGGACAGCTAGGGTTACAGTAAACCAGTGTTTCTCAACCTGGTCCACAGGGAACCCCAGACAGTCCACGTTTTTGCTCCCTTCCAGCTCCCTGCCAGACAGTCCACATTTTTGCTTCCTCCAAAAGCATGAACTGTCTGGGGGATCCTTGAGTAACGGGTTGAGGAAAACTGCAGTAAATTCACGTAGCAAAGAAACAGCAACCAGCATTACCAGAGCTGAGCTCCTCAACTAATGTGTCATGCAGAGGACCGTAAAAAGCCGTCCTATTTTCCTAATAGTTCCTTTGTTGAGGGTGTTGACCTGAAACATCTAGGTGAGGCCTATTTGTACAGAATATCATGGGTTTTCCTATTTATTTTTGCTACCCTCATCCTGTTCCTGAGTTCCCCTGGTGACAGCCACCTGCCTTGCGTGCCTGAAAGCCATCTGTTCCCAAGTGGCGACACAACAGCACACAGAGTTTGGCGAAGCTCAGGAAATGGGCGGGGGGGGGGGGATGGGCTATTCTTCACGGACTTAGCATTGGGGAGGCCAGTGAGCATGGATCATGTTTGTCCATGACGGAGGAGTGCTCTGTGCCTTAGGAACACAAAGTTTCCATCCCCCAGGCTTGCGGAGGGAGTACACATCTTCTATACTTTTTTGAGAGAATACGACGGCAGCAGAAATAGTTCCTGCAAAAACCATATGTCAGGAGGTACTTTCATTATTAAGGAACAAAACAGCAAAAGAATCTTATCCAATGCTCTTACAGGCCATATGCCTTATGTGACGAAACCATCTCCTGCCAATTATCCACAAAATTGATCTACTGCTGCTGGAAAATGAGAAGTGAATATATATAATTTAATATCATGCCATGTATAATTACATCCTATGGACAGAATTTAGACAGTGAAGGCTGAGATAAGATTCTTTGTCAGGACAGATTAAGGATCGTGTCTTGTGCTGAGTCAATTATCACACCAGAGCGACTGCCAGGCTCATAAGGAAACATAAGGTAAGTGGGGAAATGGCCGTGCTGCAATTTCATACTTTGACTTTGCCTAAATTCAGGGGCAGATCCTGGCAAGGCCAATATGGGCAATCATCCATCTTCTGAGAAGGTGCTGACTTGGCAAATCCCTGGTCGGCAAACATTCCTCCCCCGTTACAGGTTTTCTCTTTTTTTAAAAATCACTCTCACTACGTTCACTGTAACTAGGCTGACATGTATGTGCCCCAGACAAAGTGAAATTGGGAGGTGAAGCTCACCTAGGGGGCCCAGAATCTGTTTTCTTTTCTTGTGTGATTCCCTTGCACACATATCAAAATGGCTGTCTTTTCCTTCCCTTCATTTCTGCCATTTTGTTTACCATTGACTCCCATATACACATCCCATATACACATCACTGCCCTGCCCAAACTGACAATTACAATTACGCTTCTCACTAAACTCACATATATTACTAGTACGCTCCTAAAACTGTTTGTCAAAATAATTTAGTGTCACTATGTAAAGAATTACAACAGTCTTCTACAGACTGCGAACTTTAAATCCTCTTAACCTGTCACTGCTATTTACAAGCAAAGCAAATCCTTGGGTATGGATTTTTCGAAGACAAGACGGTCAAAGGGGGCTAAAGGCAGAAGGCAGTGCAGAGAGCAGCCTAGCATGTGAGAAGGACCATGATCTCCTACCCCTCCCTGGTGTCCTCCTCATCCAGGTTGGAGAGCAACTGTGATCCGGCCATAGAGAGGTCCAGTGTTGCCAGTGGGAAGTCCCTGTAACCGAAGCTAACAAGCTGGACTGGGGTGATGTGCTGGTTGTCCTCCTCCATCTGCTGGGAGATGCTTTCTAGGTTTGCATAACCAGCCTGCTGCACCACCCTACAGAGAGACAGACATTTAAGGTCACTCGTCCTTTCTGTTATTGTCACATAATTATACAGTTTTGTCAATGGAACTAATATAACATCAATCAGTGGTCTTTACTGGGGCAGTGAGACATGTATCGGAGAAGCCCAGTGCACCATACTACCATGCCGGAGGAGAGGAAAGGCTGATTCGGGTTACATATTAACCGCATGAAGACTGAGGTTATGGATGGTCCATTCATGGGCTTTGTAACGTGTCATCAAAGGCAGGGCTGCCCGGTAGGGAGGTTCCGCGCAACAACAACAACAAGTGTAAAACAGTTTTACAAGCATACTGTTATGGAGTAAGTGGATTTCAGAAATACTGAAACAGAAAGTGCTTCTGAAAAAAAAAATCCAAAAAAAGGAGCAGAGAATCATAAATGACGGAGTGTTTTCGACATCTCCTGTAGAAACGTACATCATTTGAGAGGGAGCAAAAATCACAATCATTTCACCTGAAACACTGTGACCTTCCATTACTCTGGACAATTGCAGAAAATACACCAAGCATGATCCTGGACTCAACCTGCTCGCAGGGGATGCTGCTTTTCAGGCTCGAACACATTGTTAAAGTGATTCAGCAGATAACAGCAATGAGATCAAATTAAAGCCTGGCTCCTTGTAAGGATTAAGGATGACATCCATTTTGGCTTTTCTTTACATAAGTAAATGAATCTATGATTAATTAGTATGTCCCACTACTAACAGTGTAAGCAAAATATGCACACACCAATAATAATGCATCCATCTTCTGACAGGCAGAGCTTGGGCCTATCGCAGGCAGCCATTGATAAGGTTACGCCCAGGAAGTGATGTCAATCCCCCTGGTACGCACACTATGGGCATTTAGAGAGGAAAGTCACATGACATGAGGAGGACATGCAAAAAGTGGAGGTGAGATTTAAGTCCCCAGTCTGGGAGGTGTGACGCAGCAGGGCCACCCTGCTGCCCAAAACTAAAGCAAATTTAAATTAAATACTAAATTTACCCTGGTGGTTGAATTCAAGGACGGCACAATGATGCAGGCGCTAGCATTCTCACACCTTTGGGACCAGAATCCGAGACTCTGCCTTGGTCTACGCAAGACGTAGGTCTAGGTGGGGACGGTAGGGACACGTTCCTACCAATATTGTGGGAGTTCTGTGAATGTTTATGGGGGTAGAGGGTTGTGACTGATTCGCTCTTATCAATGCAGAAACAAAAGCTATGCCCTTGGGTCTATGTGTGTGAAGTTTGCATGTTTCCCCCTATAGTCCAAAAACATGCTAAGGTGAACTAGAGTTGCCCGATTGTGAATGTGTGCACCCTGCCCTAGGTTATTCCCAGCCTTGTGCCTGTAGATTCCAGGATAAGCTATGTTTAGGGTCAGAGTTATGATCTGGCATAGGGCAAGCAGGCATGGAAAATGGTTGGTTAACAAAGTTACAAAGTTTTAACTGAAGATCCGAAACTTACACCCTCATCAGCGGGTGAAACTTAGATGACATCATTTGACTATTTTCCAGTTATTCCATCCAACTTATTTCTTGTCTCATTTGGCTCAATGAACAGTGCAAGTTACTTACACCTACTGCACCACTCGTGCCAAATATCTGGACGTGACAGTCACCCATCCATCATACTTCTCCCTCCGCTGATCCTGCTGCTCAGCAGGTCGGCCCAGACGACCGTCTCCAAGGCCACAGACCGTAGCTCATTCTGGGGATCCCCAGACGTTCCCAGAGCGGCTGGGAGACATAATCCCTTCAGCATGTCCTGAGTCTGCCCTGGAGCCTCCTCCCAGTGGGGCGGCCTCACTTGGGAGCCGTCCAGGTGGCATCCTTACAAGATGCCCGAACCACCTCAGCTTACTCCTCTTGATCTCAAGAAGTAGCAGGTCTATTTGAAGCCTGTCCGGATTTCTGAAATCACCCTGGGACAGTCCAGAAACCCTGCACATTTCGGCCCCTAATCTTGTTCATTCAGTCATCACCCAAAAGCTTATGACCTTAGACGAGGACAGGCATGTGAGCTGGCCGGTTAACCATTACTGTCACCTTATGATATATCTCCTGCTTTACCACCATGTACCTGATCGGTGGTCACAAAATCCGCAGCCACCGAACTGACCCACCTGCCAGTCTTTCCTTCCCTCGCATCACTTGTGAAGAAGATCCCAAACGACTTAAAGTCCTTCACAAAGGACAGCCTCTCCCACGAAAGGGATAGACCACTGAAACTCTAAGTAACGTAATATTCAAATAGATGTATGATTGTTATTATGATTAACAAACACAAATAAATAACAATTCGCTGGAATTTTTAATATGTATTTTTTAATTTGTCACATACACAAACATGCACTGTACATATGCATGATGAAATGCTCCCTGTATTGTGTTAATGAACTAAAAGAAAGATAATATTCAAAAATAAATATAAATAAAATAAAAATAAATAAAATAGCATTAAACCAATTAAATAAATTAAGACAATACAACATGATACTTTAATGTAAATACCTATATTATAGGACTCCCATAGCTCAGTTACGCTAAATTTGATCATTTATTAGCCTTATTTGATAAAAGTGTCTTTGCATCAAGATGGCGGCCTGCTTGCTGGTGAGACACCAGTGGGCACATGATTGCTTTGCACTTAGCCTTTGTCACATTTGCACATGTGAAAGACTCGGCCGGAGCCGGTGAAATGGCACAGCAGGATGCCTGAGGAGAACATGCCCCAGCGCTGTCTCACTCGGGGGGGGGGGGTAGCTGACACTGGAGGATGTGTTAACAGCGTAAATAGAAAAGAGAAGCGTTATAACCTCAAACTTGCAATCAGAAGGTCAGAGAACACTGCCTTCTCTTATTATGGGCAAAGCACTGCTAGAAACATTAAAGGCAGCCTCAATGGTGAGGTTGTGCCACCATGCTGGAAAAAATCCAACAGGATGCATTGATCTAGACAGCCAGGTAAGAATCACATTCTTATAGGGGAAATGGTGGATACTCTTAAGACACTGATATGTCTAGGAGATATCCATCTATCCATCTTTTAACTATTTATCCTGGTTACTGTCATGGGTCTAGCAGCATATAGAATTTATATATTCCACAAACCGCCCTAAATGCCGGTGTTTAATGAGAATATGCCTTACATATATTCTCAGTAATAGGTGGAGGTGGTTTGCAGAGTCTGTGTGAATACAAGCACTCCAGTGGTGAAAACTGCCACACAGTTGACACAGTTCTGCAGGGTCTCACATTGACTCTGCAGTGACTCCAGATTAACAGAGGACTCCTGGTACAATGACTCGACCACCATTTCACAATAACTCTACTGCTACAGTCCTGGTCCTACAAAGGGGATATTTTGTCCTGGTCCTACAAAGGGGCTAAAGTGATTCCCCTGAGATTAAACCAACAATGCAGCTCCCCGAAAGAAATCATCAGTAAAGCAGATTCTAGAAGCATTGACTGAAGGACCAGGCTGGCCACAGAGGAAAGCCTGGGGATTATAGAATCAGCCAATGAGAGAAGAGGGTTAAACGCTGCAGTGACCCAGTACGTTATGTTGCTCCTCGGGGCTGTCTGTGGAGACCTGCGTGCCCCTTACTCTGAAATGTTAATGTAGTCTGGGCCTGAAGGTCAAACTACTTCTGCCTTATTTTAGGCTTACCAAGCATGTCACCGTTGATTTTTGTCCACTTGTCATACCCTTAAATCTGGGAAGAAATGTCTGTGGATATTTTTTTATGGAGAAAGCAGTTGAAGCAGATTGCTCATGCCTTTACCAATATTTTTGCTAAAGTAGATATATAGAACTTCATGAAACAATGTGTTTGACATCTGTCATTCTTCCTTACCTCACACGTCATTGTTCTGTCATTTTAACACCGCTTAGCCAGCCTTAAGGTGTGCTCTATAGCCTTCTCCCGCATCAGTAAGCAGTGCCTCTCTAATTCTGCTTAGCCACGTTTGGTGGAAGTGGAATCAGGCTAACCATCCTCATATGTGGGTGTCATAGGACTGGAATTCTGTTTCATAACAAGTGAGCTAGTCTGTGCTGAAAAGCCCATCAGGGAGACAGCCAGAGCAAACAGCATCCATGCTAACCAACAATGGGTGTATGTCTTATACATACACCAATGACAAAGAAGGCAGGAGCAGCTGAGAGCGTGGAGGACATTCTGAGGTGCTTAGCTTTCTGCCACCTGCTGGTGACGCACAGGTCAAGCCATAGGCAGGCAGGTGTAGCTGAAACGAACACACTGAAGGGAAAAGAAAACCACTTAAGAGTCAGAAATATCTCCCACAGTGTCCCACAGTGGCCTTTGTGAGTTATAAATACCCACAGTGGCTATTCTGCCGGCGTTTCCCGCTACTGTAACCTTAAGTGTACTGCCATCCTGAAGACCCTTCGGAGCTTTATGTTTGTATTGCAAGGGTGACGAAATGAGCACCGCAAACAGCCCGAAGGCTAACTATGCGATTCATGCAAAACACAGCCAGTCACGAATGGTCACTTGTTACCTAATTCATGAACTTATTACTTAAATCAGGAATCTTCAAACGTCTCCTGGAGCCTCAGATCACCATCAGATGCACAAATACCATAAATGCTATAACCACAAATACCACAACTGGATACTATACGAATACTGTATTTGACACACTAAGCCCCATATAATATATAAATACCACATAGTTAACAGTGTCTGCATGGAGTGTTTGTTAAGTCTTTATAACCAGCTCATTAGTGGGACTTAACCTTTCTGTAATCTTGGGATGATGCGTCTAGTATAAAGGCTCACATAAGACATACTCATGCTTTAACCTGTGATTCCTGCAACGTAGTGCACCATTTTTGTGGTCAACATCTTTAAGATATAAAAATTATTAATCTGTGATTAATCCTTACACTTTACCCCCCCCCCCCCAAAAAAAAAATTCCTAGAATTGTAGAAAATTAACTACAATGAAAATCGTAACCATGCAAATTGACAGTATTTTTATATATCATTTAGATATTTTTATATAAGTCTTGTCTGTACTCATTTAAATATATATATACAAGTTGTGATATATAATTATCAGGATATTTGTTGTAACTGCATTTCTGAAATGCATGCAAGCATTATTGGACTTTTTTTCTGGAAAAAGTGGGAAATTGCAATCAAGACGTCCTTCAAGGATCCTGTTCTTGCCATAAAAATAATGCATAACAAGCTAAATTAATGGATGGCAGTGGATCTTTAAAAAAGCCTTCTGCCATAAAATACACAACTGTGATTCTAACTGAATGAAAAATATATGTGTAAAATCTGCTAATATATAAACCCCTTTAAAAACACAAAAATATACTGTAATAGATTCTTCTTTATCTTTGAGACAGACATTTAACAAAGTATCCATCTGAGCACCTCTATTAAATTATTTTTTGCTGTTTGGCTAGTTTTTTCCTTTTAAAAACGAATTTTATCAACATGTTGCAATAGCATACAGCCTACAGCCAAGTTTCATCTCCCTCCGTTTAGCCTGACTATGCAACACATTCAATCAACAACTTGCTCAAGCCTAATTAATTAAGAGCTGAGTTATAATGAAAAACAGCATTCTTTATGGCTATTAGGCACCATTGCTTACACCAAGAATCACTGTATTTAATCATAAAAGAGACCCACAAAAGTACAAAATGATCATTTTTACCTTCTGAAATTGGATCTGTATAAAATGGCTAAACGGGGCTAGCATCTCTGACAGGCATCCTCAGAGAGAGACTCTCTTTACAACGGATGGTTGCTGCTGATTTCCTGATGGGATGGTTCTACCTGTAATTTGGAACAAGTCCAAAATATTAAATTACATCTGTTGGACGCTTCTTATGTGTCAGCTGTTGCATTTAGCGATTTAATGTCTACACCTATTGTATTGTGCTTAAAAATGTTAGGCGGGCAAAGAAAATTGTGCTTAAATCATCTTTATACTGATGTCATTTGAAAACCTCTCTCTGAAAGTCGCCTCAGTAATTGCAGTAACGATCCAATATGCCTACGTTTTTGTAACCTCAACCACTCGCACGCCATGTTTGACTAATCAATACTTCATCATGTTCTTTAACTAATTAACGTAATTAATTAAGTGAGTTGTAGGGGACATTTAACAAATACATGGAATAAAGGCTAGAGAACCAAGGTGATATCCTTCTAGACATCAGACAATATATTAGTAACTTTTTGGATAACAGAAAAAAACAGAAATATATCCAACTATACATGTACTGCTAACTAAATAACTAGCTTAGATAATATACTGCACATATAACTGGCTTGTATAATATACATGTACTGCACAGACAGCTAGATAACTAACTAAACATTTTCATTGACAGTCCGAGACTTTAGCATAGTGCTGTATATACCTCACTTTTGGTTTCTGTTCTGACTTTTAAACACAAGTAAAGCACCTGAGTAGTCCCATGTGACCTCTTTATTTATATCAACGTACAATTTCCAGTTTGTATTTCCACATGATATTTAATGGTACAGACGTTTCAAGTGCAGCCATGACTGCCATTATGATGCATGGCCAGTCACAAGGTCACATAGGCTTACGTTATAAAGGGCATTTACGGGGTCAAACAGGCCTAGACTGACAACAACCTGCTGAAGACCAAGAGCACAAAATGTTTTAAAAAACAGCCTTATAGTAACCTCATTACTGTGTCCCCATCAGTGCCCAAGCTCTTATTCCCAGTATCGACTTGATCAATACCTCAATCTCCTATAGATTAGCTTTGATGAAGAAGTGGAGAGGTAGGTGACAGGCGGGACGCCCTGCATTCCAAAGCAGCTGTCTCGCTCCCTGGTGGCCCCCGCGTGACCCCCCGTTCCAGTTCCGGAACATTTATGCTCAGAACACCTGATCGGTAGCCAAGGAGGTAGTGATGCGTAGAGTGAGGTGGATCTGAGCTGGGAATAGCAGGTCAGACTCCGTACTCACCCAGGGTCAGCCATGGTGAAGGTACTGGGAGCAGTTCCACTTCACTTCAATTTCTCCAGCTTTCCCAAAAGTAATTATGCTTCTCTCATAATGAACCTGTTCAGAAAACAGCCAAAAAGCACATAATGAACCCACTGAATGGACCCCTTACATAAGATACAGCATCACAGGGATCTCACAACCAGATTAATGAACCAGCAAGACGCTGCTAGGTTTTGGCGAGAGAAATGCATGAGATTCAGCATTCTTTACTGTCACCTGACCATGTAGAACATGTGCACAGACATTAGTGTAACCTGCATGACCCAAATGGCTACCATGAAATGTCATTTCTCTGGTGGTCACTAG
>JAODUD010000019.1:8449924-8464982 GCA_026784285.1 Stomatorhinus walkeri | reverse complement strand
AAGAAACAACCGTTTGAAGTAAAACATTCATTTCAAGTAGTAATAAATCGAAAGACAAATTATAGTTCTAATACAGCTGTTCTGTGTTAAAAACTTCATCGACAAGCAATCTCAGTTGGGTACCTTTTAATTACTAACATCTTTGCAGTAACAAAAAACACCAATCATGTGTGTTTAATATCACTTTGGGAGCTAGTGACTGCAATTGCAACTATTAGCAAAATGGCAAGAACAGAACTGAATGAGTCAGTCAAAAGAAATTACGGCACTGAAAAAAAAGAGAAAATGTCTGTGCTGAAGATATGTGCAGACATGTTAAGCATTGCTTGTCATACGACTTTTGTTATGAAACGAATACATTTTACAGAATTAAGTAATCTGTGAGCACTGTATACATGCGTGTACATTGCGCAAGACAGTACAGATGTATAAATCAGAGAAGAGGAAGAGGTGCAGCTGTGAGCTGCTGTTAGGAAGTTGAACCTATCTGCTTTCCATATATACAGTAATGTGGAGAAGCTGACAAAAGAAAATAAGCTGACAAAGAAAATGATGTTTAAATGATCTTCTTGATGGTGTGACTCTATGATATTATGCCTGTCAATGTGCGTCAGCTTAGCTATTTCAAAACTACCATCTCCTAATGTCAACCTAGTATTTGCAGCAACCACCCATTACAATCATGTATTTGTTGACTTGACTACTAGGAAACCTGGTATGGATAATTGTGTAATGCTTCTGCATACCGAGATATCTTGGATAATTCTGTGCTCCCAAATTAGTGGAAAATGTTTGGGGAAGGCCTTTCTCTCTTTCAGCAGGACTGTGCCCCACTGCACAAAGCAAGGCCCATAAAGACTTGGTTGGGTGAGTTTGATGTGGAAGAACTTTACTGGTCCACATGGAACCCTGACCTCAACCCCATCAGACACCTTTGGGATGAACTATAATGGAGATTGTGAGCCAGGCCTTCATGTCCAACATCAGTGCCTGAAACGCTCTTCTGGGTGAACGGGCAAAAAATCCCAGAGATACCCTCCTAAATCTTGTGGAAAGTCTTCACAGAAGAGTGGCAGCTGGTGTAGCTGCAAAGGGGGATCAACTCTATGACTACGGACTTAGAATGGGATGTGATAAAAGTTCCCGTAGGTGTAATGGCCAGGTGTCCTAACACTTTAGTCCATATTTATAAGAACATTATATCAATGATGATGCCCTGTCAGAGATGACCCCCCGCTGCCTCATGCTCACACCACGACGGCCAGCTGGCAGCCAATGGCATTCACCCCCCGGTGTTACAGACAGCTGCAGGCCGTCGGCAGCTCAGTACCACCGCTGTGGATGCTAGGGTGGCACGGCTGAGTGGGCCCAGCTGAGGAGGGGCAAGACCAAGAGAACTGAGAGCAAAACTGGTGTGGAGGGGCTGCCCTGAGGTAGGGTCGTGGCTCAGCAGGTTAGGCTGCAGTGTCTGTGATTGGTAGGGCCAAGGAGAGGAGGGGCTACTCTGGGGTAGGGCGTGGCTCAGCAGGTTAGGCTGCGGTGTCTGTGATTGGTAGGGCCCCGGAGGGGAGGGGCTGCTCTGGGGTAGGGCTTGGCTCAGCAGGTTAGGCTGCGGTGTCTGTGATTGGTAGGGCCCCGGAGGGGAGGGGCTGCTCTGGGGTAGGGCGTGGCTCAGCAGGTTAGGCTGCGGTGTCTGTGATTGGTAGGGCCCCGGAGAGGAGGGGCTGCTCTGGGGTAGGGCGTGGCTCAGCAGGTTAGGCTGCGGTGCCTGTGATTGGTAGGGCCCCGGAGGGGAGGGGCTGCTCTGGGGTAGGGTGTGGCTCAGGAGGTTAGGCTGCAGTGCCTGTGATTGGCAGGGCCCCAGCTCAAATCCTGTGGCTGGCTGAGGGATCCCATCAGTGGACCCTGAAGCAGTTGCTCCAGTGACTTGCTGCTGGGGGCCTTAGTGGAAATCTGGGCTGCTGCAGCACCGTGTTCGGAATATTCAGCCATGCTGCTTTACTGATGTGTGTCTCCATGAAATGGCAAATCAGAATAAAATAAATGTTTCAGTATTTTTTTTTTTTTTGTCTTTTTTAGATTTTCATCTAACTATTTGCCTTTGCATAGAATAGATGTGGCAGTAACTGATATGAAGTATTTGAGGTTGGAAAACAGTAGTATTAAATGTAGTATTTGAGGTTGGAAAACATCTCCTGTGCATAAGGATTATTCAGCCAACCCAAACTATTTTAATAAATTCAACAACAATACAATATAACAATACAATTTTCATAATCCTGTAAAAACATCAAAAGGAAAAATTCTCTTTATGCATCAGAACCAGGCTGTAGCAAGTTTAATAACACATTGTGATCTGTCAGGACATTCCTATAACATGTCATTGTGCAGAAGGTGTTAAAATGGGAGATGACCTACAAATGTTATCAATACAAATTTGCATGGAAAAAACTTCTATTGCTACTATTTTTAAGTGATATACACCAGTAGTACAACATTAATACATTTATTAATAAAGCCCAAATGGCTAGTTAACTAATCCACCACATTCAGTTACGGTGGTGCAGTGGTGCAGTGGTGCACATTGCTCCCTGGGTCCTGCGGTCAAGTCTCTGCCAGGGGTCCATGTGTGTGGAGTGTCTGCGCTCTCCCTGCGTCATCGTGGGGTTTCTCCTGGGCATACTGGTTTCATCCACGGTCTAAAAGGAGATGCTGTGGCTAAGTGAAGTTATCAAATAGCCGGTAGGTGTGTGTGCATGGTGTGTGAGTGTGCCCTGTGATGAGCTGCTATCCCACCCATCCTCAGTTGTTTCCTGCCTCGTGCCCATGAGCTCCAGACTCCCTGTGACTATGAACCCAAGTGGTTTCAGACAATCAATTGATTATACTTGGTTATGTTGACACTGCATACATGATGGGAATAAGAACACTGAACCTTTTGCTTACTGATATAACTGTCTTGTTAGGTATATTATTAAGCCATAGATATATACAGTATTTATATTGTAATGTAATACTATTGCTTAAAGCAATAGCAACATAGAGCATTATACACTTCATCTATAGTTGTACATTATTGGTCTGTCTCTATATATGTTGCATTTGCATCCAGAACATTTTTGATCAAGTGTAATATGATGATCTCTATAGTGTTACAAAAATAAAGTTTTATCATCTAAAAAGAGGATATTCAGAAATAAACTTAAATATAAGGTCAGGCAGCAACAAACTACATCGCAGAATCCTTGAGTCCAGTTGCTTAAAGCTAAATTTGCACACAGTTCACATTTTACAGCCTGATGAAATTGTCCACATCACTATAAACACACATCCATAAACTACATGAGCCGTTCTGATCAATTACCTCTCACTCACATCACTTTGCTGTGAGTCTGAAAGTTCATTTATCATCATTTTCTGGGAAGTCAAATGCATATTCAGACAAAACAGTTATGTGAGTAAACAACCTCTCTTACACAGGGAACTGTACAGATGAGCAATCACAGATGTGTTACATCCATCCATCTATCCATCCATCTATCCATCTACCAATCCATGTATCCATCAATCCAGCCTGGAGCCAGTTCTTATGCAGAGACACCAGTTCATCTAGCCAGATGTTTTAGCAGGAATACAATATATTAGGGTCAAATACTCTAGTCTTGTAGTAAAACGGATAAGACAATTGGCACCTATCCTGAGAGATGCTCACAGAGGCACATCGATCTGTCGTACGGCATTAATAAAGAGGTTATCTGCTCTGAGGGAATCGAAATGGAGAAGAACTGTCATGATCGTTTTGTTTTTTGGATGAACTTCTGCAATTTCTTGCTGCATATCATATTTTAGGTAGCTAGGGTCCAGGTCCCCCACAATGCAGACCAGATTAAGTGGTTGAAAAATGGATGGATGGATGGATGGAAGGATAGATGAAGGTGAGGTATTATGGTGGTGTATATGTTGTCCAGGTGATATAAATAGGCCAGGCGAACAGTGTAAGTTGTTGGCTTTATTAAAGACAAATTTACTTTCAAGTAATAGGATATAATATGAGGTAATATTAAAAAATAGTATAGTCGGTATTAGAATGATTGCTACATAGCTTCTAATTTCATCTCCATGCTCAGCGCTACCTCAAATTCAACCTAAGACCTTGACGGAACAACCCAAAACACACGGAATTCTCACAGACATGAGAAAAGTGAAATTGAATCTATTCTGAGACCTCTCAGTCTTCGTAACCCAAAGTAATATTAAAATTTCAGTTGGAGAAGATTCAACTCTCAAGAGACCACTCAGATTTCAAACAGAGCACGTTCAACACACTCAGAGATTGGAGTTCAGGCAAAACACACTCACCCCCTCCTCCCACACACACACTCACACACTGTAAGGACTGAACACACAATCATCACAGTCACTATTCAGAGTTGAGACTCAACACGCACAAAGATTGCTCAATGTTCAGACAAACCACAGACAATCTCCACCGATACCACTGAAGCAGACAGGATAGCGGAGAGTTCAAACGGAGCACCCTCAACCTTCAGAGAGACCACGCAGAGTTCAGACAGAGCACATTCAGTCTCCACATAGCCTACTTTCTCTGTTGAGTTCATAGAGCAATATTACCCCTTTGTCTCAATTACCTTTAAAGTAGAGTGGAGTAAATATTAATAAAAAACAAACAAACAAATAAATAAATGTAATTACTTCTTTTTTGGAAAAAAATGGAAATTTGTAATTTGGAAATGTAATTACTTCTAAGCCTTCGCAAAAATTAATTTTCATATAAAATTCCGACTTTAAACTGTGGTGCTCAATCACACGCACAGACATTTTTTCATGAATATGGGAAATTCTGGTTGTTATATTTTATTCTCAATTTACGTTTATATTGACCTCTTAACAGCACTGATGTTTGTAAAAGTGCCGCTTTCGGAATCTTAACTTGCCACAGCATGCAATCATATACTGATTACAGAAAAAGCCAAGTCGGTCAATTCACATAAAATATAGATGCAAATATTAATTACCTACTACACGCAATCCAGCACGATGTCTCAGTATTTCATCTAAGATTATCATTAACAAAAGAGGTCAGAATAAGGACGGTGGAATTAAAATATATACTCATTATCCGTAATATTTTCGAGCAGAAAACCTACCTCTTCCGAATTACATTATTATGTCTTATTCTGTCCTCCCGGTAACGACGATAATGCTGCCGATGACTACAGTACTGGAAGCTCCGCGATCGCAATGTGTGGCTTGCTATCCTTGGTAGTTTGGTACTGGGCAGGCAGCCCATCCGCTGCTGGGAGTACGGGGCACGACGAAACAGCTCGGTCCGTAGCGAAGGCATCATCATCATCATTCACCGAGGCGCGATCCAGAGTCTCTGACACGTCACGAAACTATATAAGTGCATCGCTGGATGTGGACGAAGGCATCAGCCACTCTTTGCTGGTAACGGAGGGTCCTCCCCCCATTTCGAGTTAAATCTGGGACTCCGCATGCCAAATATAGGTCCTATAGAAAGGGGGAGCTGTCCAGGTGCTGAAGCGTGATAGACCCGCCGTGAAGTATAATAAGCAAAATAGTGTGCTGGTGAAACGTGGGTAAGACTGGACAAGTCCGGAGATATATTACTGCTTAGTATTAGAAACATACCAGGAATGATCAGATATATAAGTGTACCTTCATCTTGAAATTTTTGCTTGTCTCGACTCTCCGATATATTTTTCCTATTTTATATATATTTAATACGGGAATAGATTTAGAGTCCATGGCAATCGTCTTAAGCGTTTGTCATTCAGCTGTATTAGACACTGGATGATTAATTACAGCGCACACCAAACAACCCCCCTCACCCCCCATCTTTTTCACAGACCGAACTGAAGGGGATGAGCTCTTGCCGTTGTGCTACACTAATGAAGACATTAGGTATAACTCCGACATTTTTATAGAATATACGTAAACGGTAATTATGAAATTACACTGTAAGCGAGGATTAAGTTGCGTTGGGTTGGGCGGTAATTAACAAAAGAATGAGACACTTGACTTTACTGTTTATAAAGGTAAATTGTGATGAAATCAATTCACTGTGCTCAGAGGTGAGCATCGCCTCAAAAATTCCAAACGTTAAAAGAAAGCTTAAGAAATAGAAAAATTTATAGAAAAATGTAGGCTAAAATTAATTGAGGGATTACACGTGAATCGTCAGTTATTATTAAAACATTTTAAATACACGAATGGAAAAACCCGTCCATTTTACCGTTGACTTCAAACGTTTCGTTGTTAATATTCCCGCAATCCGTTACTGCATAAGCAGGCGGAAGATGGACTGACATGGATGGACTGTGAAGGTTAATCAATGTAGGCCTGTGTATGTATTTCAATTAAAAGGTCAATGACTTAAAGTGCCAACCTGCACTCAGGGACGGATTACGGACCGGGCCAGCGGGGGCGCTGCCCAGGGGCCCTTGCGGTGCAGGGGGCCCGTGGGGCCCCTAGCCCAAAACAATTTGCAACGCTTATCAACAATGTATTTTTGTTTGTCTATTTTAGAGGGCCTACATTCTTTGATCCTCTGCCTACAAGGACCCCTGGCCCTACAGGGCCTCTGATGGAAACTTGGAGGGAGGGCGTTTGGCTGCCAAGGGCCCTTGAATTGTGATGGCGATGGTGGGGGGGGTTCGCGAACGTTTTGCCCAGGGGCCCACACAACCCATAATCCGTCCCTGCCTGCACTGGTTTGATCAGAGTCACATTTTATCAGAAAACTATCAGCTAAACAAACACAAACTTTTCATAATAAATCTGATAAACTAGAGCAGCATTTGCATGGGAATTTCACTTAAACTTGTTTAGGGGAATTAAAACGCGCACGGAATTGCCTTACAAATGTTAGAAAACATCTGACACACGATAGTCTTCCTGAATGGAGCGTGTCCCGACATGCAAAATGCAGATTGCCGAAACAAAAACCATTTACACCATCCCTGAGCAACAGAAACATGACACATGACACTACCGTAATTGACGGCTTAAGCAAACACCTGGAGACACGTTCATTTAGTCATCTTATTTTTTTATTTTAGGATTATTAACAATGATCGGTGTAAATTATGAAAACGTTTTTTTTTTTTGGCAACACGGATGATTTACACGCCCGCACTTGTTATTAAAACAAAAACATAGGCAGCTTACGTGTATACAGGTTTTTCTTAAAGGGTGTTTGTTTGTTAAGCAGCCAAATATGAATACTAACATTGCTTAGAACAAATCATGATGGATTAGCACTCAAATTCGTTTTTTTATTATTATTATCTGGATTACTCTCGATTATTAGTGTAGTAGCCTAAGTGTTTGCTGTCAAATTGGATATAGGCAGTTGGGGAGATCATGCAGGTCTATGTTGTAACACGTTTTAGTTTATTAAGCATCTGATTGTAAAAAAGCGTCAGTCTCTTTACAACAGAAGCGTCGTTTTATGAATGATGCAAGGTAATGATCTAAAACAGATCGTCATGAAGGTTTCCAATAAAGCACACAGCCTCTTTCCATTTTACAGTCATTATGTCTCATATCATTTACATCATAGGGCGTTTATGAAATCAGAGTGCAGTAATTCAAAGGGAGACACGACGTGGCATTTAAAGGCGAGCGCCAGCGGCATGGCGGTCCTCTGGCTGGCAGGTTTTGTGCAGCCCAGCCTCGCAGCGAGGATAAGCCTCTTCTTCATTTCCCTATAATGGCAACTTGGCGACCGCAGAAGAAACTATGTAAACAGATCACACAAACGCAAGCTTCCTCACAATGATCTTCATACCGCGGGCTTCATTTCACTTCCCCTTCTGCATTGTGAACATTCCTCCTCTAATATATACCTCTTCGCTTCACAAAAGTATTTTTAACTGAGCAGGGCAAGAGTAAGCGCCGTATATCCCGAAGGACACATGGCTATCACTCTCTGCTATTCGACATCCGGGGATGCGTCATGAACAGTACTGTATTTGTTTTTCGGCTTAAAAAGCTATAGCTGCCCCTGATGGTAATTTTTCGCTTTGACCTTATAGTACTACTACTGCAATTCACTCCTAACATTATACTATTCTTTAATAATATTATTACATCTAGTTACGAACATAGGTCACTTTCAGCGTCACTGTTCTCTAGAACCACGATGCTGCCAGAAAATTTGTTTGATGCATTTAATTAATAAACAAATCGATCAATTCATAAATAACGTACAGTAGATAAACGTATTAAATGTAAGGGAAACTAACGTTTTAGTGTTCTTCCACACTTCTCTTGTCATGAATGGGACGATGCAGTTCAAGTTGTACGAAAACTGGTATGTAGGTTTCTGTATCAATCTCTCATTCTGTCTGTGACCCTATGAGAAAGTGCATTAATAGCTGTGTCACTAGCAATGTGGACAAACTGCAATCACGACATTTTTCACCTAAAGAGAATATACCCACGCCCGTTTTACTGACGATTAAGTTTCGGAACGTAATGTCATTCTAGCTAGAGACTGACTCACTACCACAGAAACCACGGCGGCTGTGATCCAATTCACTTCTTGAAGGTAAGCTCCACGTCTTATATATATAGTCACAAATATTCTGTGATTTATTTGTCCATGTAAATTGACTTAATAGTTCCATGTACAAGACCACCCACTGATAAGACTTAGTAACTCATTTACTTATAAACATTTGAATTTATGCTACACTCGTGTCAGTACAGGTGCATACAGCCGAATTACGGTTCTGCATGCCTTTTTCCTGAATTTTAAACAAAGACGAGAGATTTGTTACATTTAGGCTACAAAATAAAGTGAGAAAACAGCCCAATGAATAACATGGATGAGACTCGTAGTTTTCTTCATTAAGTGTATCATAAGCTCGATAGGAAGGCAGACGATAAGGTCACGTAAACAAAAGATGTCATCAGCAAATACATACTAGCTGGGCATACATATTGCTCCATGAGTATGATGTCACGGCATGAGCCAATTTCAGCACCTCGTGTGGTCTTTTAAGACAAGAAAACGACTTTCTCGAAGACACAGTAAGTAGTGCGAGGATTTATATCCTACATATGAGTACATGTTGATGCAAACATATCCGTCATTGTATTATTCTCATGCAATTCGTCATATGTGACAACCTTTCCAGCTGCCTTAATGTGCCTTTTGTTGGTCATTTATTACTAAATAAGTATTAATCTCCTCCGGATTTTTTTTTTATGCGATTTTATACTGTGTTTTCTCATCCTTTCAGGTGAAGTTTCCTGTTGGAATTTCTATATCCAGAAAGAAAAAAAAGATTCTCAAATGATGGCAGATAAAAATATCCAAGGTAAAGGAAAACATGATAATTATTTGAAAATTCCGTAATTTCCAGCACCATAGTGGGGGCTCTTCAGCACAGTGCAGAATGAAGAGGCAGAAATTCCACTAGTGAGGTATCGCAGTGCTTTGCACAGGCTGACACAGCAGGCTGCCTACTGACCCTATGAGGTGCAAACAGCCTTCTGTAGAGTCACCTGCATCGTGCCATTTGGGTTAATGATGGACCTGTTTTTTTTTTTTTTTTTTTTGTAGAACATGGCAACCTCTGTAATGCTTCAGAGGCCTCATATTGTACCAACGGGGGGACGTGCTACCGGATTCCTGCCATGCCTACAATCACTTGCATGTAAGTTACCTGTACTCTAAGTGAAGGTGATGCTAGGAGCTCTGAAGCAACATCTAGAGACGGACCACAATATGCAGCATAACACAGCTCAGCTCAATAATGGTGAATGTTTCCCCAGACATCCTGAACATTATTAGTCTAGTTTCTAGGGTCAACTCTTTTCTTAGCCTACTCACTGACCTATTAGCAAATGCCATGACTGTTTGCAGATGTAGAAATAACTATAAAGGCAGCAGATGTGAGGAGTTTCAGCTCTTCAGCCACTCGGATACCAGCGATGACGCCGGCTTGATCGCGGCTGTGGTGGTCTTGGTCGTTCTCATCCTAATGGCGCTAACGGTTGTCATCTACCTCATCTTCAAGTGAGTAAAGTGTGGTCCTTCATAGGCCAATTGTTGAGCAAAAAATGCAAGGGAGCAACAGCCATCCAACGAACTGGACAGATATCTGCTGTACTACATACTATTTACTAGTTACTATATACGTTACCAAGTGGTCTGTTAATTCCTTGCTAGTTAAGGAATTTTCAGTGAAAAAACAAGCAGCTTTAAGTGCTCCAAATGCCAGGCCTGTGACTTGCCTTTGGTAGAAAATTGTGGTATTAGCCAAATTGTGGTATTAGCCAAATTGTGGTATTAGCCAAATTGTGGTATTAGCCAAAAATGGTACAAAACAGACTCATAAATCAACACATTAGCTAAGCAGTGATGGAACAATATCGACTCACTATTCTAAGGTTCCACCTGTGGAAGACTTCCATGTTTTCTGTCGTTTACTTACCATTTCAGATAGAGTGGGTGACATTAAATTAGAACATAGCATTCCTTAAAGTTTGGTGCGTAATTTCTGAAAATAACACCCCACATGCTATTTACACAAAAACATATTTTTGGGTCTGCTGATTATGGTTCTGCCATTCTCAGAGCCCTGAATGAGTTCATAAGTCAAGGATGACCAGTAGGGGGCTGTAGAGAGCAGGCCACGCACTCATGTGTGGTCCACTGTCACACCTCACAGACTGTGGGCCCAGAAGAAAGAGGTCCAGAAGCAACAGAGAAACAGGCCGTACCAGCAGGTGCCGCGCAGGGTGTGAGACCAGCAAGCGGAGGGACAGACAACATCCTCTCCAGGCGTCGATGAACCGAGAGGCCTGTGAAGATAAAGCCATGAATGACCCACAGTGGAAGGAAAAGTGCCTGCAGTTGGCCATCAAGCACGTAGCTTCTCCTGCCTGTCTTGCTGCTGCTCTGCATGGCTCCCTGCTGTGGGTTTCTCAGCAGACCAGACGGACCCCCGGAGACACAAGGCAGGACGTCTCAGTGGATCCTTTCTGATAAACCAAGCATGTACAGGCGCTCCTCTACTTACGAATGAGATATCTTCCGACCGGCCGTTCGTAACTTGAGATGTTCGTAAGTCGTTGTTCGACACCATTTTAAGGGTATACGCAAGTACTAAGAACTCGGATGCTGGGAGTACACACGCTACGCTGCTGCACGGCGGGAGTAGCGGGCAGAAGTCATACTAGGCGGAATTGGCACACAGAAATTTTTTTTTAATGATGTTGCGGACAGGAAATGGAAGCCCAAAAGAACACAATTTGGTCCTTTTCATTAGTATGTCTGAAAGTTTGTAAGTTGAAAGTTCTTAAGTAGAGGAGCGTCTGTATATTTATTTCCATTGCCAGAACATAATGCTGGCTATTTACCACTGATAACTTGCTGCAATTGAATCCTATGCAAAAACCAGAATCTTATTTTTGATATACGTGATGCCAATTCAAAGCTGCGAGACGGAGTGCAAAGTACAGCCAACTGAATGCACAGGGCTGTCCTTCTTCAGTCACTTTTTAATCACTTGTATATTTTCCTTTATGTCATTCCCTGTTTCCTGTTAGTCAATAAAAAGGCAGTTTGTCATCATGAACACACCTTTGTTTGTAATCCTCTGGTGTATTGGATTGTTAATCATGTGAATAGTGACACCAGCTTCTCTCCTATGGTATCACGGATTAACATGAATCATTTACTCTTTAAAGCATTCATGATACTCAGCTACAGTAACGAGACGTTCCTCCCACGCAGTTCGTGTGATTTTTCATTCACACACCGGAGCCTCTTTAACGTGTGATCGTTATCAATTAACTGTCTGCCACAGTCACCCTTCCAGTTAGAAGAATGTGTCTTATAACACAGAATCAACCAGAAAGACTTTTTTTTTTAAGGTTTTATTTGACATGTTTGAAAAACTGAAGGATTTGATTCCTCTACTCTGTAGGCTGGTCATTCTAATGCCCATATTAGCTTTATTTATCGCTACCTTAAGCCAAATCCTGAAAAAAGCAGTAACTCCCATCCTGACTGATGAAAGCTTAGTGAGTATGCAGCTAAGTACAGTACCAGTCAAACGTTTTTCCTACATTACAGGTTTTCACCACTTTACCAATTTCCAAATTTTTAATATAATTTAACTTTTAACAATCTCAAGGAGCAATGAGAGAGTGATAAAGAATTTGCTATAAAAGTTCATGTAAAGCAGTGAACAAGCATGGAAATTGTCATGGAGGTATATTGTTAGTTGGACTGACGGTTGATGGCCTACTACTGTCACACTTTGATAAACCAACAGCTTTTCCCAGAATTCCACAGGTGAGGCACACAGCCACGTCTGAGCACCCAGTTACACGCAGCTCACCAAGGCCATGTTGCCAGCCTGCAGGCATGAGACCCTCCACAGCACCGTTAAGCTTCCACCCAGCACGCTGCAGAAAGTCCCCCAGAAACCCAGAGGAAAGTTAAGGACAGACTGACTCGTTTATTAGGAATGTTAATGACAGAGTAGGTGAACACACAGGTGCATATGCAACATAGAGAACTCCCGCTCACTGTATTAAGGGCGAACAGCGTGAAATGTGTCCAAACTCCCTGTAATAAGACGCAGCGAGAGCTAATCTTCACAAATGGCCCCAGAAATGTTCCGCTTGAGGAAAATTCAATTTTCCCGAAATGAAAAAGGACAGACACACCAAACAGGAGGGGAGCCGCTGCGGGCCAGCAGCGAAACAACCGAAGGGCTTCGAACCCGGGGCACGTCACAGCAGAGGTCGCCGAGGGCAGTGCTGCTGTCTGCAGGTTCCATTCACGGTGGGGTACTCAAAACGTAAAAGTCCACAATTTACTGAGACAATCAGGTCAGCTCCTGTCATCATGTCTGTGAGAATGGGCGTCTCTTCCCTTGAAATCACACTGCACGAACCGAAATGGACCTTCGAAGTGACAGCATTACTGTCCTCTAATACTGCATTGGGGTGGGGGGGGGGCTGTAAAAGAGCCATTTGTAAATCTGGAGCAGCAGAGGATTCACTAAAGGCCACAGAAAAACACTCAAATTAAACAACCAGAGGTGGTCAATAAGTAATCACTTAATGTCAATAAGAAAATCCAGTAACATGGCACACGGAAGCAAGGCTCACAGTGCGGTATGATGGGCTGGGCAGCAAGGTCCACACATCCCAGGCAGAGGGCAGGCCATCAGAGGGCAGGCCATCAGAGGGCAGGCCATCAGAGGGCAGGCCATCAGAGGGCAGGCCTCAGCCCATCGCCATGGCCACACCAATCAGGCGTGGTTCAGACTAACACGCATAATGATGCTTTATTGCACAATAAAAAGGATGAGAAAGGGAGGAACCCTCTGTCTGACCTACACGAGATGTCCCTATCGATGTTGTTTCTGGGTGACTGACCTGCCCCGCCCTGAGGGACTCAGTCGAAGAGGAGCGCCGGTCAGTACTCGGGCATCGTTGGCATGCGCTTCTACCTCAACGGCAATCCAAAGCGCGAGACCAGACGAAAAATGCTGACAGCAAGGGTAAATATGGTGCTTCGACAAAAGCTGGTTCTAAATGGCCGATGAAAGATCTAGTTAATGCTGGGGATGAACCGGAGTAACCTCTGCTGGGACTAAAGACACAGTTACTCTATCCTATAAGATGCCGGTTTGTGTCACACTGAGCCACAAGCCGTCAAGGCTGAGAGAGCAGGCGTGGAACGGCACC
This sequence comes from Stomatorhinus walkeri, assembly GCA_026784285.1. Classification (NCBI taxonomy): domain Eukaryota; kingdom Metazoa; phylum Chordata; class Actinopteri; order Osteoglossiformes; family Mormyridae; genus Stomatorhinus; species Stomatorhinus walkeri. The sequence continues at coordinate 8,451,218 of JAODUD010000019.1, read as the reverse complement.
GGGCATCACCCGCCCCCACGGCCAGCTGCCCCTCCCCCGCAGGCCGCTATCCCAGGTGCACCAGCGTCATGACGGTGGTGAAGCCGTGCTGGAGGCCATCGGCGTCCGAGTTGGTCAGCATGTAGTTGCCCGTGACGATGCGGTCACAGCCGATCTCACCGTTGCCGAAGAAACCGAAGAGTGGGATGTTGGGAAAGACCTTGCGGAAGGCGTGCGCCTCCACGTCGCGCTGGTTGTAGTAGTTCTGGCCGCGGCCCACGCAGGCGAACATGAAGCCCAGCGTGTTGTGCTCAGGGATGCTGGCCGCCTTCAGCCGCCGCACTGCCGCTTCGGCCGCCTTCTCTGTGGTCACGTCTTGGTCCAGAAGCACCGATGCCCCCTGGACCCGAGGCCCGCTCAGCGTAAGGCCCACCACGCCGTATGAGCCCCGCCCACAGCTGCAGGGGGGGCACAGCACTGTCACGAAGCCCCACACCCACCACACCAGCAACACCTCATTTTAACCATCTACTCTTTCCCTATTGGTATTTCATATGGCAGGTACTGGTTTGAGCTGTGGTAATTTACACACACACCCACACCACAAAGCCAATGAGAGTGAAGCTCACCACCAACCAGCCAAAGAGTACAAATCCATCAGTAATAGCCAATGAGATTTGAGAAGATGTCTGAGAATCATATAATGCTCTCACCATATCCTGGAGTGGGAAAAGACACTCTCCACATGGCCCCCAGCGACAAGGACGCTGCTCTGTGCCAGAGGCTGCAGAATATGGTGCAGAAAGCGTGGGCCGCCCGCCTTGAAAGCCTGATAGCCGAACAGAAGCACTACACGCAGTTCGGGGTCACCCACGAGACCTGCAATGCAGCAAGAACCCAAACGTGTGGCAGGCAGCCTTCTGCAGCACCATGACCTTCAGTGACACCCATAGACACATTTCCTACACACCCAGGGATTATTGGTAACTCCTGTTACTAGAGGTATAACAAGAGGTGATGGTATAACAACATTTGGTGATGTGGTGTGGACATTAACTACTCAAAAACACACTATTTACTTATTCAGCAGATGCTTTTTTGTCCTAAGTCACATATATGCGAGTATGAAAGAACAGGACCAGAAAGTAGGATTAAGTGCCTTGCTCCAGGGCCATAATCCCTAAATTAAAATTACTCTGCCAGCCATGGGATTTGAACTAGTGACCTTCTGGTAAAGTGTACAGTTAAGCAATGCAAAAGTGCTTGACAGCTTAGGTGCCCTGGTTTGGGGAGCTGGGGGGGATCACAGGTTCCT
>JAODUD010000019.1:8434153-8449824 GCA_026784285.1 Stomatorhinus walkeri | reverse complement strand
CCCCCCCCCCCCCCCCCCCCCCCCCCCCCCCCCCCCCCCCCCCCCCCCCCCCCCCCCCCCCCCCCCCACAGCCAGGCTGGGCACTGGGAACCTACCTGCTTCCTCCAGGGCCGTTTTAGAGAGCGTCTGCTTGCAGAAGTGGAAGGGCCTGATAGTAACCCCATCCATGCTGGGAATCATGAGGGCGAAGCCGGCCTCCCCATCCTGGTGCTCCTGCGGCTGGCTGGAGGACTGCCCACTAGGGGTCACTGCAGGGGAAGGAGAGAGCCACATGGGAATGTGTCAAGTCTCATCTCTGCTCGACCGACTTATCCACAGAAACACACCCACCCTTACACAACCCTAAGCAAACGAACCACTTAACACTCCATACCTGGAATAGAGAAAACTGGTTCTGCTCAAACATGTAAGAGGTGCAATGTAGTGAAAACAGACCTTATTTCACCTTATTTTGTAAATCGACTGAACAGCCCGGTGATAAAGCGGCACCTGAAATCAGCATAAATTAGCACTGAGGCTTCCTCATCAGGACCGACAGAACTGAAAAGATTAAGCAGTGCTCCCTTACACACAATGCCCGGGGTGGCGACCCCAAGGATGTCACAGCCTTTGGGAAGCAGTCTTTTCAGGTCCTCGGCCACGTCAGAACTGCACATGGTCTTTGCTGCAAAAAAAAAAAATTAATGGGGGGCAGAAATTTACAAAAAATCTGTAAGAGGGCTTCTTTGCCCATGACATGCACAGATTTTCAGGGGCAGGTGCGCAAATATGGGGGATTATGCTCCCTCAGGAGATTTTGATCGTCAGTTATCGGAAAAGGGTGTTTGTACATCAGGGTTAGATTTATTCGTTCAGGTGGGGCAGCCCCCCTCCCCACTTGCGCCTGCTCCCTTTTATCTGATCTGTACTATTTCTGAGGCACATATACGACTGATACTTCAGTAATGGATTCTACCTTTTTTCGGCCAGTAGGAACGTCCATTGATGGTCTCGCTGTCGGCCATTAAAAGAACCATCTGTGGCAGCAGGTAAATGTTCTGTAAATATCAAAATGACAGGTGCAGTGTATTAACTTATCTGTCACCACAAAATGGGCAAAGTGATCAAATGTACCAGGATGCAATGGCAACCAGCACCTCGACTTCTTCGGCCAAAGTCCTGTAGAGAACGTGTCCTTCTGAGCTGGAGGAGCCGGTGGCTGACACCCAGCCCAGCTGCTGCTGGGTCCTCAGTACCCGACGAGCGCAGTTCCTCCATAGGCGACACACGCTGTAGATAACACGCAAAACGTTAACTACCGCACATGGCTAAAGGGCATCGGTGTTACAGGCAACGGCCCGCTTCTTTGGGAGGAAAGCCGATCTGGAACTAGGGCTCCGGAGCTATAACGTTAAAATATTCAACACCAACTGGAAACGTCAGGGCACCTTGATCCTGACGTAACTAGTCAATTTACTTTTATGACAGCAAGCAAATGAGGCAAGTCGCAAGTTCAACAGAGTGAAAAAAATGAGACTGTTGCTTCTACTGCTACAAAACCACATGGGCAATAGCGTTATGATGTCTTTAGTATTGGATATTAATAGATCGCTGTGAATCCCACTTTCATAAACCATTCTTTTTTTTTTTATTATTATTATTTCACTGAAAGCCAAGCCTGCGATGATGCCCTTTGCAGACCAAAGTCGCAGCGAATCGCAGGAGCTCCGCCGACTATTACCAGATACAGTCAGTTCCTCTTGTTTAACAGTGGAAAGATACACTGTTAAAATAACGTCGCGAAGCTCCACTTCTCAGCCACCATATCGGACACACACATCAGCACCGGGTTATTTTCGGGCAGCGAGGACGTCGCTAGCTAACCAGGCGAAGGGCTTCATACCAGGCGCTCCGGAGAAGTGACTTGGTCGGCACGAACGTCAGTATCCTCTCCACTACTTCTGCCACATTGCTGAGGATGTAACCCGCTTTGCTTCCATACTCCGCGTTTAAACAATCAGTGTTTACATCCATATTTCCCTGAAAGCGACCCAGCACATCCGACAGCTTGTCCTTCGACCTCCTGACCCCGGAAGAGGAAGCCGCTGTCTTTTCCTGCCGGGATGTCCCCTGCCGAGATGTCCCTATGCTGCCACCTAGCGATTCACCGGAAGCCGCTGTCTTTTCCTGCCGAGATGTCCCCTGCCGAGATGTCCCTATGCTGCCACCTAGCGATGTACCGCTGTAATAGACATTCCGGACTTTGGCTAGAAGCCGTTTGAGAAATGAACTATGTGTCAGTCACCGGCTGATTTAATCCTGCTACTCACTGACCGATATACGTTCCGTGAGACAATGTTTACCACTTTTATTTACCAAATATTTTACCAAATAAATATTTACCCAAATTGCCGTGCAGTGATTGTTCCCCCGTCGTGGGCTTCATCAAGACCATTTTCCCCAGTTTTGCTAATATGATTACTTTTGTGTTTATTGTTCTGTCATTTCCTTAAAATTTCGTACTGGAATGAAGAATTCACCACATTTCAACAGACCATACTTTACTTTATAATGCCAAAAGGGCTCCCTATACCGGGTATCAAGGAACATCTTTTTTTTTGTCAGGGGAGCACCATTACAGTGTTTCAGCGTTTCTCAAACCAGTCCCCGGGGACTGCAGACTTACCTTGTTTTTGCTCTCATGTTTATCAAGACGGCTCTAAAAACGTGGACTGACTGGGTATCCCCAAGGACTGGTTTGAGAAACCCTGTAATAGATAATGTTGCTGATTTACCTGAGGATACCAGAGGTGAATAGTTCAGGTCCAGAAAGTACTAATCCAGACCAAGATTTTGTTTCAACCAACCAGTTCAGTATAGGGTGCATTCAACTTGGGCTAAGAGGTGCTGCACGATCTGTCTTAAGTCATTTTGGTCTCATGAGACTTTTCTACCCTGTGACATTACAATAAATACTTGAAGTAAATGAATACAATCTTTTTCCTGGATCTTTTTACACAGATCCACTATACACAATAGTTTTTTCCACTGCTAACAGTTTTTATAGGAGTTGGTTATTGTAAAAGAAGTAATGTGCAGGCAGGTGATATTTGTATAGATTTATCTACACCCTCCTGGCAGTCAGATCTTGCAGACTATGACAAGTAGAAGTTGTCCAACTTGGCTGCAGTCAGCTTATACTCCAGCCCTGCAGCCGCCGGTCACATCAGCCACAGACAGACCAAATTCCAAGTCGAACACAGCCATAGTCACAGACTAAGAGTACTCAACTGGCTGGTTGAAACTAAGTCTTGGTCTAGATTTTTACTTTCTGGACCTGAACTATCCATCGCCGGAGGATAGTGAGTGTTGGAGAATAACATTCATTGAAGCAACCCAGTGAAGTGTCTCTGAGGTGATGGTCTTATAGTACAAATTTTACAACCGTACAAAGTATATATTCACATAACAGGCCTGTGAGAAATGTGTGTATACCTGCAAATTCCCCCTTCAGATGGAACATAGTTTACTCTGTTCTCTTATACAGCATCTGAATGAAACCCACATGCTTACCATTTCATGACTTCTGAAGTGTAGCACAAGCAAACAACACATAAGTTCTTATCAATTTCAATTTTAATTTACACATGAAATATACAAAAATAATTGACATAAAAAAGCTACTTTGAAAGTAACCGTTGTGCATTTCTGAGGGCCAGCTGGCGACCTGGCTCGATTGGCACTGATTCGCGTTGCCGGTGTGCACTCTGTCCGTCGTCAGCCTCTCCTGGCTTTGTCAAACTCCTTGGCAATCTTCAAGGCTGTGCTGTTCAATCCCACGGACTGCATGTTCATCAAGACAGCAACGACCACTCCGCTAGGGGGGGTTGGCACCTCGTCCGGGGGCTCCTGTGCTTCCTCGGGCAGCACCAGGAGCACGCTGCTGGCCCCCACGGCACCCCCTGTGTGCGAGACGTAGTGCCGGCGTTTCCTGCACTGGCCGTATTCCTGGTGTTTCTCCACGACCAGCCAGCCCATCCCGTATCTGCCGTCCTTATCCCAGGAGCCCTCGGTCTTGTCCACCGGGGCCCACACCATAGCGGCGGTTTGCGGCTTCAGGAACCCGGGGAGCAGCTCCTCCTTGTCTTTCCTGTGGGCCATCTGGTAGCTGTATAGCATGGCATTGCCAAACAGCAGCAGGTCACCCACGGTAGAGAGGAATCCACCCCCTGCCCACTTGTAGGAATTATCCACATAGGGGCAGTTTACAATCCGGCCTTTTTTATTGAAGTGGTAAAACCTGCCGCAAAGACAAATATAAAAAAGTAATTAAAATGTGTGTGTGTATATATATATATATATATATATATATATACACACACACACACACACACACTTTTATATTTCTTTAACCAGCAGCTAACAAATGCAACTCACGTCACAAACCCACCCCCAGAGCTGAAAGGAGTAACCCTCCACCCCCCCCATCACCTGGAGCGGTGGTATATAATGGGGTCGTTCTCTTCGGCCACAGTGTTCAGCATGCCCAGGTCCCGGAACATCTGCGTCATGTGATCTAAGAAGCGCTGGCCCGCAGCCCTCTCCAGCACAGCACTCAGCAGGGTGAAGGCGTGAGTGGAGTACAGGAAGGTGGTGCCTATGGAAAAAAAAACCCGGAAGAGAGCTGTAGGCGGAACACGGGAGGCGAGGTGCCCAGGCAACACCATTATGATAGCCCAGGAGGGTGGGGATGTCCATTAATTCCTTAATGGCAGCATCAAAGATATTATTTTGAGCAAATGCCCATGATAGACAACCAATCACTGAGCATTTAGGCCGAAAAACCCTACCTGGCTTAAAAACAAGTGGGTCATTTTTAAACAGCTCCAGAGCCTGACCCACGCTATCAAAGCTCTGCTTGAGGTAGTACTCCTCCAGATCAAACTCCCTCTTCTTCTTCCCCGGCCCGTCCTCCTTCTTCTTAACGTCATTGTTTTTTTCCTTGTTGTCGACACCCTTGTCCTCTTTATGCAGCCTTCCTGGAGACTCGGGGGGCCATTTTGTTTTCTCTTTCTTCTCTCTCACTTTCTTCAAATCTTTCTCATAGTGGCGTATCCCACTCAGATGGGACAGCAGCATCCTTGTGGTTATGGTTACCTGGAAAAGTGTGATGGGGGCATAATAAACTGCTGATTTCTTACAGCCCAACAGCACCGAGCAGAAAAACCAGAACTTTCCACTCAGATGCGAGGGGAAGTGTCATATCCACACCGTAGATCGTCCCCTAGGCTCTGTCACTTACAGGTTTTCCATCAAACTCCTTCTCAGGGAACTCTGGCACATATTTCTGCACGGGTACGTCAAGGTCCAGGAGCCCCTGTTCCCACAGACGCGCCGCAGCTGTTGTACTGAGGGACTTGCTGATGCTGGCGATCCGCATCACGCTCTCCGCTCTGCAGGGAACTCTGTTCTCCAAGTCTGCGTGTCCCAGCCCTATAAAAGGCACAGGCTCAGCTTAGGAACTCACATGTCACTTTTGACCACATGGTAATAAACCACCTTTATTTTATATGTACCGTGTACCGCATCCCGGGTGTCCTGCCTTGTGCCCCGTGCTCCCGAGGAAAGCCCCCAGAACCCCACACCCCTCCCCAAGCAGCATAAGCAGTCATAAGAAGGATGGATGGATCTTTTCTGTAAAGCCAACAGTCAGGCACACAAACTGACCTTCTGACCAGACAGGAACTCCATCTACAGATACTCCAACCACAATCCCCGGTGCCCCTACTTCATCCTTGAAATAGAAAAAATGGTGAGTACAAAATATCATCTGAAGAAATGTTACTTGATGAAAGAGAAAATTGTTTCCACCAAGTGTGAAATAAAGACCATGCCATGGTTGTTTATACTACAGGTACAACTCCACTAGATCCATTAATTAACAATAATAACAATAACAATAATAATAATAATAATAAATACATTATATGTAGACTTCTTGGACACGATAAGTTTCTATTTAAAAAATTCTGCCTATAATAAAACAGTGACTTAATAAATCGCGGTAACCTTCAAAGCACGAGTTTTGTGTATCGATACTACATCGTGCATTTGAAATAAATCACGAATAAACATTATGAAATATGACCCCCAAATACCTGTACCTTTATCCTCTGCAGCAGGTCCCGGCTGACTCTGACGGCATCGTCGTAGCCTCCGTTCCCGGTGCGCTCCCCTGCTGTTTCCTCCTCGCATTCACTACCCACGTACACGTGATCTTTTATTCCTAAAGCTAAGACGGAACCCGCACCGACCCCCAGAATCCAAAACCGTAACCGTGCAAACTTAAAAGACGCAAACAGACTACGGGCGCTTGTACGGGCGCCCCGGCTTGGTTGGAAAACATGCGGACAGTTTATCGGAAGGTTCCTTCGCTGGAACCGGCTGGTGCGTAAAGAATAAAGACGCAGTTTCTGCGGACAGGCGAACTTACATTTCACGATTAAATCATTAATCGCAGAGGGAAAAAACCTAGACATGGCTTTTTAAAAAGCGTTAAAACAGTGCAAAATCTAGCAGTGCGAAACAAAAACAGCAAAACTAGAGAGTGGCATTGAAGGGGCTGTCTTTCAGTGTGTACATATCAAAGGCTTAAGTAATCGACTTCGGATTCAAGGATGGACTGTTACCGGCTGGAGGCTGCTGTACGCCGTGCCTTTTTCACAGCATGTCACGTGTCCAGCGGTGTCGCACTCGAGGTGCCCGTATCAGAGGCGGACACCCGCGCTGTCGGGGCACCATCGCTCTCTACTAATCTGCCGCCGATTTTAGGGCACTCTGCCCACAGCTATTTAATGGGCATTAAAGAAACATCCACGATCTGCAAATGTGTTTTACGGCCTTCAATTTGTAGTCTTGCTTTATTGCATTACTGAGATTTTTCAACGAATGACTGAAACTGCTGTGCCATAATAACCCGTAACGTTATTCTTTGTCTATTAAATGACTTTATTAACGGAAATGCAAGCTATAGCCACGGAGATAAAAAATATTGAATCCTCTTATGGATCGATGTTTTTCTAGTTTCTTCGTGTAAGACATTTGATTTTGAGCTGATATAAATTAAGAATGTAAATTAGATACATTGGGTATGGGCCAACACTTGCATTTCCTTTTCACTTACTAAAGATGTATCACCACACCATCTCACTCAGTCGCCATGAAGCGGCTCGCGGCATATCCTCCAGGGGTCACTATTGCACAATAGCGATACAAGAATGCTCCCTTAAACCCCTCTTTACACAGTATAGACCACAGGAGCACTCCTCAGATGAGCGCTGTGTAATAGAGCCCTACGGTAGGTAAATGCAAGTGCTCGTAACAGGACACGCATAATAGTGCCGCTGTTGACCCCCAAAAAGCTGTGACGGTATAATTAACTTATAACAAGTCAATGGGTTTGTGCTGAAACTTTTTGTTCAACCGATACCAGAAAACTGAATAAGAGATCCCTAAATATATAGTAATTCCCAAACATACTCATTGTTCATATTCACTGTACTGAATCCTGTAGCCCAATGGGCATCGTGCTAGTGTTGATGAATACACGTCAAGTATTTTTTTTCCTGCTTTGCCCCTGCTATAGCGCTAATTTTACAATTAATTTTATTAGACAGAAAACAAGTAGGGCTTTGATTTAGATATGGAGAAAAACATATACAGTGGTAACTCGGTTCTCGAACTCAGTAGAACTCGATTTTCTTGAAAGTCGAACAAACCAGTTTGACCTAGAACTCGATCTGAATATCAGAAGTCGAACCGTGAACGCTGACCAAATATAAATTGTACGCGCCAGGAAATGAGTCATACTACAATGCAATTTTTACTTGAATGCCTTCTTCACAGACTGTACGATTAACCAAATAAATTCCGTAATATTCGGGAGAAATAGCAGATTACACATCGGAACTGCCTGGGATACAAACGTCATGCGTGTAACTAAATTCTTCAGCCAATAAGGGCAAATGTGTGTCGTCACAGACGCGGTTCTAGTTTGTACAGCCGGGTGAGAGGTCGCAATGCATCTAACCGTAATGCATTGCGTCAGGATCAGAATTCGTTGCTTTAAGCCAGCGCTGTAAGCAAGTCAAACGCACCCAATGACCGGACTGGGAAAACAAACTGAAACGCGGACTTAAAACAGAGGACTAATGACAACAACGAGAAACAGCTGATCACATGGGGATCTCGCACAAGGACAACGAGGGGCGTGGCGCACGGAAGGAGCGGACGATCGGGGCAGGACAGGGGTAATGTTGGGATAAGATCTTTATCGTTTTGGTAGCCATTAAGAAAAAATGCTCTTCTTGTTTTATCCTGTTCATTTTGTGTTTAAATGCTAAAAAAAAACATATTTAAGTGTAATTTTTTTGGGGGGGCGGGAACCAATTAATTGGTTTTCCATTATTTCTTATGGGAAAAATTCGATCAGAACTCGAACTTTTTAGGATTCGATCCGGAGTCCAAAACGGATTAAGTTCGAGAACCGAGGTACCACTGTATTACCTAAACTGACTTACATGGCAAATAAAATTATGCAGTGCCTTACAAAAGAAACAAATTGTTAAAATAAAATCAAAAACTGAAACCTGTACACAGTAGTATTTGGTGGAGCCATCTTTTGTTGCGATAACAGCTCTGAGTATTTTGCGGTAAGGAGCTATCAGCATTTTACACTGTTCAGAAGTGGTTTTTGCCCAATAGTAATGTGGGGTTCAGTACTGCTGCATGATGCTCTGTGTTTATACAAGTTTTGACTTAAGTAGTTAGTTACCCACTATGCTCCAGGGCCGGTATGCATAAAACTTCCTAAGAATGGTCGTACACTTGGACTTAAGAGTAAAGAAACTTAGCAAAAAGTAGGATCTAAAAGCATTGTATGAAGCTGCTACAGGTAACTTTCAGCAAGGTCTAAGCCCAATTCCTGAGTGCTGACGGAGCCAGCATTTAAGTGTCATGAAATGATGACTACAAATAAAGTCCCACCCCAAATACTGAGTTCAACCAATAGAGGAGCTGTACGGTGAATATATTAGTAACATTAAAACGCTAATGTACACCTTTACACAACATGCCTTTCTGTGATCATGCCTTTAATTGGTCGTACGAAAATCTCTCTAAAACATCACCAATCAATTTCCACTAATAGATGCACATGTTGTATAAACTATGGTCAAACGCAAAACTCATAACAAGACATTGGATTATAAAAGAAAACCAAAGTGGATGACAAACAAAACGGTTCTTTTGGCACAGTTGGTGCTTAAATGGAAGGATATTGTGTGAGGAAAGTTTGGCCCAGCTGTTACAAGCACGGACAAAAAAAGCTTAGGAGGCTATTGCGATCTCGGTAAATGCCGCGTCGCCTCGGACAAGGCGTTCAACAGAGGAATGTGAAAAAAGGTGGTATAATGTTTTATCGACCTCTTGAAAGGAAATCACAGTTTATAATGCAAACATGCAAGCTACAGGATTGTGGCAATACTTATATTGCTCTTGTGACCCTCGCTATAATATATGATATGATAATTATTATTATTATATTTTTCCAGTTGCCAGAAATGTGTTTCATACACATTACACCTTTGCTGTACATCCATTCAGTAATTAGTGATCCGGTGGGGAAACTGCTCATTCCCTTCAAAGTCTTCGCCTGTCATTTTCTCCAGCTGGTTGCTCTGTGAGCCGTGTAAGGAAGCCTAAGCGACTTTCTAAGTAACAAGCTGCCAGCTTGTGTGAAACTCTATGGAATTTTTTTTGGACAATATGATATTGTTCATAATAAATAAGCATATGAAATATACAATACTACTATATGTTCTGAAATAATTTTGACACAATAATAACATATGAGGTAATGAATGTCACATCCCACTTGTAATTTTACATTTTACCACGTATTTCACTCAGCCTTACTGGTCATGACTCCTGGCGGCTCAGTGGGGAGCCTCTTTACCTCCCCCTTTAGGGTAAGGAAAGAATGAAAGCCCACCTTTAATTTCTGCATTTGGAGTTTGCTTGTTCTCCTTTGCCAAGCGGGTTTCCTCCTGTAGTCTGTAGTAAGGCTGACCGGTCTCTCTACACTGTGCCCTGTGACTCACTGACATCTCCAGCTTTGTGGTCTGTGCTGCCCAGGATAAACAGCTGGAAAATGGATGGTTCTGACTCAAGTCATTTACCTGTATTATGCTCAGACTGATGATATTAATGTGAATTATTCTCTTATGTCAGTAAATACAGAGCCACTTTGCGGACACAGAAACTCTTTAATGACACCCACAAGTAAAAAAACCATTATCTGTTGTCATTACCTATTATCTGAAACCGCTTATCCCATTAAGGGTCATGGGGGGTCTGGAACTGATCCCGGAAGCTACGGGCGCAAGACAGGGAACAACCCAGGATGGGGTCCCAACCCATCGCAGGGCACATTCACACACCAGTAACTCACACACACACACCATTCACTCCCATAGGAACACCTATAGGCAAGTTGGTAACTCCAATTAACCTCAGCATCTTTTTGAACTTTTGGGGGAAACTGGAGTACCCAGAGGAAACCCCGCAGTGACAGGCGGAGAACTAGCAAACTCCAACCCAGGTCCCACAATCATCACCCATAACGTATTTTAAAATATATTTAAACAAAATCACCCAGAGTATATGGAACCTAGTTTACTGGAATCGTGGTGAGGATTGTAGAAGTCTGTACAAAAATGACTGAGAGTGACATATTTGCCCCGCAGAGAGCACAGGCTTGCAAATTGCTGTGTATAACCAGGGCCATCGGTGAATTCTCACCTCTCATTATCTGCAAGGTGAGCCGCTGTTCATGTAACAGGCAAAGGCAGAGTATAAGCTGTCAGAAGTACAAGTTTGGCTTTACAAGAAAGCAGTTTGAAATACCCAGAACAGTATTTTCAGTCTCATGCATCAACGTCAAGGTCAGCTGGAGTAAACCGTGTTGCCTGTGTGTAACACCTAAGCAGTCTGATTCTGACTTTTAGCCCTCACTTCCAGGTTGGTGTGCAGAGCTCTGGGTTGATGCGGCAGAGTGGCTGCACGGGACGCACTGCTGCCCCCAGGGCTGGCTAAGAATGTTCTCCCCATTTCATGTGGGTTTTCTCCCACAGTACACAGACATGCAGTTTGGCTGACTGGTGTTTCTGAATTGCCCTTAGAATACGGATGTGTCTCCTGTAATGGCCTGGCCTCCCTACCAGGGGGTACCCCAGCCCTGAGCTGCATAGGAAAGGCTCCAGAACTCCAGTGACCCAGACAGGATGGGCGGGGGGAAGATGGACAGATTACATTTACTTTCGAACCATTAGCAATTAATTTCTATTTTCTTCCTGCATACCATGAACAATAAACATTGATAAATTACACTGAAAAAGTAAAGCATTACATTACTAGCCTATCTGTAATTACATACCCTGTATTTTCCTATCTGCTCAAAATAATCCAGTAGCCCAGAAACTCAACTGCTTCTCCGGCAGCACATAGTACAACACTCCAAACCCAAAAGCATGATATTAACCTTTAAGAAGGAATCCACTTTGGAAAGATAAAAAGAAAAACAGTATGGTTTCAAATTCCTACCATCTTGTGCCCAAAACCACTGGTTCCAATTCTGGGTAGGTTACAAGCGACTGTTTAGGTCAGACGTTTTTTTTTTTTTAACTGTTTTAAAATAAGGAATCCGTTTTACAATTTAATTTTGGTTTGTACAGATTTCATAAAGGTCACCACACCACACAGTCATTTTAAGTCTTCATTTAGCACTGAACATGCCCGTGCTGCACTCATTAAATCCATCAGGATTTTCTAGAGTTGCATCAAAATAGAAAGTCAACAAAACCTTTATAAAAGTAATAAAAGAATCTAATGAGTCAGACACACAAACCCTTCATACTTAACTTTTCCATGGTCAGATATTAAACTGTTTGCATCCCAACCACATGAAAAAAAAAAACCAAAGGTATTTGAAAAGTACAGCATGACCACAAACTCTAATACATGACAGTTGCACGCGATTCTCACAATAGCTGATGAAACTGAGCAAGTACCAAAAAACAAGTTTCATACAGCTGTTGGTAACAATATTTGTTTCGAATTCTCAGCGTGTAATTTAGTATTTCTTCGATCAGGAGTTATTTGGGCTATACTGAGTAGGGCATTCTGGGATCGCTGCCTCTGTCACATTACCTTCCCGTCTCCAGAGAGCAGTATCAGGTGGAAACATGGTGGAAAAATCCCCGCCCGGAAGAAAACAGAGACACCCCCTTGACTTTGTAGACTAGCAAAATGCTCCATTTTATTTCTTCATTTCTGTGATCCACTCACTATTAAAGTAAAACTGTCAGCCCAAACATATCCCAAGTTACTTGCCAAGCATTTCACAATCAACCTAAACAATTTTTCTGAATTAATTAGATAAGGTGTCATGGCTGAAGGTTCTCAATGAGAAATTTGGAAGATCCCTTCTTTAGCTTATATGTAGGTTATGGGTCTTTTTTAAAAATTGAGCAGAGTCTGTCCATTTTTCTAAAATCAAAGACAAGTTGTACATTATTACAGAAGACCTCTAGGGGGAAGCATCTCAGCTTTAAGAGCTTTTGTTTGGTTTAGCCAGACTGTTGGGTCTGCTTTCCTCACCGCACCCATCAATGCAAATCCCTCTAATGTCAGGATTTGAAGGTCCTCAATTCATGTCTGTTCAATAGGTGAAGCCAACTTTAACATACATCAAAAACAAGCCACCACTGGCTGACAGAACTCAGACAGAAATATGTTTAATAAGACGGAATGAAAACTCAAAAGAAAACGATAACTTTAGAAAATATTAAAAACTTGCTTTATTGTTATCTATTACCTTTGTACATTTTAAACGGCAAATTTAACATGTCCACAAACTACACCAGGCAAGAAATTATGACCTCACAATGATAAACGACGAGACAAAAAAATGCAGACAGCTAATTTTCCATAGCATTGAAAACAAGATTAATGTAAAATAAATATAAAACGGAGTAAATTCTTTTCTAAACTATAATAAATGGTACACAGCTATTAAAAATAGCGTTTTGGCAAATCAAGTTACCTTTGGTCTGTGTGAAGATGAGATTCTTCATAGACTTACCCTAACTTTCACAGTGCCATACAAGGGCACAAAAACAGTATGTAGTAAGAATTTGGCTAACATTTATGCAAGTAATGGTAAATTAACCCTAAATTAAGTGCAAATTCTGCCAATCTTGTTTGTTAAAATCACTCATGAATGCCTGTTATGGCTGAAACAGGTGTTCCACATTTGTTCACTTTTAAATGTCTACTCACAGAAAACTGCACAGGCTAACTTTTACTAAGCAGTCGACTTAAAAAAAAAAAAAAAAAAAAAATACAATTCCGATTTTAGGAATGGCTGACTTCTGCGGTAGGGGACAGTGGATCTCATCACCCCCTATTACTGAAGTGGGAACAACAGCATAGAGCGGCGGGTGGTGTCCGTCTCGTCGGTGCGGCATGGGGGGGTGGGGGGGGGGCTGGTGTGCTTGGCAGATACACACCACACACCCCCGGCCCTCACATACTATTTAGCTCCATTAGAGTCTGGTCCAACATCTGCCGCATGTTGAGGTTCTCTTCTTTAGAAAAGGACAGTTTCTCTGTTAGGATACCAGATATTACATTAGCAATGCTGTAAAAGGCACCCAGCCCAGACTCACAGTCCGCACCCCTCAATTTATGATACACATCCAAGCTATTTGGCAAGTGCTGGTTTGGAAACTGATATTTCAGATCATGCAAGTCATTCTGCCTTGTACAAAACATAATCTAACTTTGATATGGGGCCTAGGTTCCAGGAAGCATGTACTGCTCAAGGTGCAGTTTTAATCACGACTGCCCACTTGTTACCTGTGCAACTCTTCAGTGAGGATAGGGAAATGTATTCAGATTTTTTTAAGTCTTCACTTTAGGCCAGCCTCAGTTCATAAGCAAGAATGCGATTCTTTTCGAGCGGTTAGAGCAGCAGCTCTGGACAGTGCGTGAGCAGATCAAAGAAAGAGAAAGAGGGCCAGAGAATTAGAGTTGGAGGAGGACATAGACATGAAGGTCAGATGGTTACGGTGGTTGACAGCAATATAGGGTCCACCTTCTGCTCTGGGATGGCAGAATCACTGAGGTGGTCTTACGGTGGCTGGACCAGGGAAGGGCCAGATTAGCCAATCGGAACATACAGCTACATTACACTACTGAGCTAACCAATCAGAAGCCACTGCAGTGTCATGAATTCCTTATATGTATGTTACAAAACACAAAGGTACGTTATGTGGATTTCATTTGTCCTGATGATATGTGTACACACACCTCATTGTGGGGACTCTCCATTCATCTCCATGGGGAAAAACCCTAACCCAACACGATGACCTTTTCCCCTATGCAGCCCAAACCCTTAACCATAAGTATGCAAACACATTACACGTGTTTTGGCAATTTTTTGTTTTAGAACTTCCATCATGGATTTATATAAAACTGAGTTTCCCCTTCCGGACCCCACATTTAAATAATAGGGTCTTATCACAAATGTCCCCACAGTGCAATACACACGTGACCCACACAAACCCACCCAGCCACACACAGACACACCCCTTTACACAGAGCTAGTAAATAGATGGAAAGAATGCAAAGCCTCATGTACAATAAATCTCTACACACAAAGGCATGGGCACTCCTCTGCAGCTACTCAAATATTACACAGTCCGACTTTTGAGTGAGCTTTATAGAGAATTAAGTGTACAACACTACAAAACTTTCACTCTCACTGTCTCTTTCACACACACCACACACACACACTGAACACTGATTACGCCATGTTCAACTGACTGTGTGTGACAGAAACACACCTGACATTCTCCGTACAATGAGCCCATAATTGCGGTTCCCCAAAACCAAAACATGCGTCAAATGTCCAATTCTTCATCTCGAAGAAACTGCCTCATAACCATAAGCGTGTTAAACTGGCTCTTCACAGAGGAACAGAATATCAAGGCCTGAATAACATACTGCAGCTTTTAAGGTCCTCACTGTTAATGTCCTGCATGAACCTTAAATTCATTTAAACAATAATTAAACTATAAAAAAAAAGCTCAAAAACGCCTTAAACTCCTTCACAAGATTCCAAAGACTGACCCAGGTCTAAGTAACCTAGAGCAGGCAGACTGCCTAAGAGGACAGTTAGCATGAGGCTACCTTGGGCCGTTCTAAACAACCTTTAAAATGAAAATGACCAATGAGCTGAATGATACAGGCTCCTTTTATTAAAGCCATTGAACAATAAATTAAGGGACATAGAAATGAAAAAGAAAAATCAAGACAGGAAATAAAGAGGTATAGCTTACATAGATGGAAGTTTATTTTTACATAAAGCAAAAATGAATCAAAGGTTCTGTACAAGAGATGGGAGAGAGACGGCTGGTGGGCGGCTTCCGAGAGGGAAGGGGGGGCAAAGGCAAAGACAGGAGGGTGCAAGATTGGGTGCAGGAGCAGAAGGAACAGAGCGCCACCTGTCAGCCGGCCGGCTTGTTAAAAGTTTTATTAAGTTTTATTATTAAAATAACAATGCCAGCAAA
>JAODUD010000019.1:8419278-8433268 GCA_026784285.1 Stomatorhinus walkeri | reverse complement strand
GATGGGGATACGTCAGGAGGGATGGGTGTGTAAACGAAGAGGAGAGGTCCACCCAAACGACAGGTCACAGTGAGAGATGGGACAGAAAATGGGAGAGGAAAGAAATTAGAGGAGGAAAAACTGAAGGGCGCATGAATGGGTTTAAACAGTGAAGAAACAGGATGGGGTTGGAGGTTCAAAATAAACAGCATGCAGACTGATGCTGTAGGTGCTAAGGAACCCCAAAGAAGGCAAGTCACGCTGCGGCCACATGGTCAACCACCACCAGTGCAGCAGGCGCCTCCTATCTGCAGGACAACACTGCACCTTTGGGCTTAAATCACCAGATTCCTGTATTAAACCTGCTATAATTATGATTCCCTATTTCAATGCAGGAAAGGTATCTACTGCATCACTTCTTTTGAGCAAAGGCAACAGAATTCAATTTGTGGGTTTCTACTTGAGAGAGAGATGGAGAGAACAGCGATCGAAATCTCAGAAAGCAAAAGATAAATAAAGATAAAAGATGAGGTAGCACTGGCTTTATACATTAGAACAAGTAAGCAGCTGGTAAGTTGTTTCTCAAACCATCCTCTGTCTAACTGGTCCTTCCCATTTATTTGGAATGAGGAGAGATCCATACCTTCCAGGTCATCAATGGTCTTCTCAAGCTTGGCTACTGATCTCTCAGCAAACTCAGCACGAGTCTCAGCCTGTCAGAGGAAGCAGGACCTCAGAGTCATTTGGTTGTCCACTGAAAGGGCCGCCGCCGCCCCATGCAGACGTGAACTCACCTCCTTCAGCTTGTCAGTGAGGACCTTGATCTCCTCCTCATATTTGTCCTCTTTTTGTGAGTACTGTGGACGGACGGGGAACAGCAGGTTAGCCGAGACACTGCAGAGATAGAACTGCCTGGAGGATTTGAAACAGAACACCCAGAGCGGTTCTTCCCAACCTGATCCTCAGAGACCCCCAGACAGTCCATGTTTATGCTCCCAGAGCTAGCAGGGAGCAAAAACGTGGATTATCATGGGGTCCCCGAAGACCAGGTTGGGAAAGACTAACCTAGAACACCAAACAACATCAACCTTGGGCCCTCATTCCCATATAAAAGTAGGTGCTGTTAACTGTACCTAAACAGCACACAGAACAACAAAGGCTGGGACATGCTGGTTCCTTACTAAGCATGTGATATTCATCACCGTGGGTGAGCAAGCATGTGAACTGTGGGCTCCAGCACAGGACAGAGGCCTACCTTCTCAGCCTGGGCCTCCAGTGACTTCATGTTGTTGGTCACAGTTTTCAACTCTTCCTCAAGTTCAGAACATTTTCTGACGTTTTAGGTGCAGACAGGGTGCGGAGGTGAAGGCAGGGTGGAGTGTAGAGGAAGTGCGGGGAGTTGGGTAGAGAACAGGAAGATGACAGACAGTGACAGGAAGTAGAAAAACACAATAAAAATCCAAAGAACAGGAGAAAGGAACCCAAAGAATCACAAAATGTTGTGCTGTGTAGAAGCAGGATTTCTAGAAAAGTGTAGGCTAGCATGGAAAAGAACGAAGCACCACTTAGAATGACAAAAAATAAGTCACAAGAATAATGGTTTCAAGAGTAAAGCAGCAGAGACTATAGAAGGCACAGGTTAGGGTGTAAAAGGTTAGTTTATATACCTGAGCTTCAGCAGCCATTAATGATTTAAAGTTTTGTTCCAAAATTCTCAGTTGCTCCTCTGCTTTTCGTACCTGTCTGTTAGTGGGTGTGAGGAAAGCAAAGCCATTCAGATCACGGGAGGCATGCGGCGTGGTTTGCACATGCAGTGCTTACACAGGAGAATGGCGACATCTAAGCAACTCTGGGTTATACGGCCGAAGGTGTCATGCAGACTAACGTTAAACGTCACAGCACTGCTCTCATGTTTACATTTATTTAGCAGATGCTTTTATCCAAAGTGACACCGGGTCAGCCGGTCCCTGGAGCCACTGGGGTTAGGGACCTTGCTCAAGAGCCCAGCAGTGACATCACTCTGCCAAACAGGGGTTTCGAACCTATGACATTCTGATCTTATTCACAGAGCCCTAACCAGCAGAGCCACCCAACCCCCATCTTCAGTCTTAGTCTTATAGGGATGCAGTATGCATGGGTATTCACCTTAACTAAGCAGTTACACTAATTCAGCTCCTCCTGTTTAATATGCAGTCGCCAGGCAGGTGCAGGACAGGGGACCCAGTGCTGAATTAAAGATCTTACCCCTCATTCAGCTCAGCACGTTCCTCTGCACGCTCCAGATCTCCCTCAATGATCACCAGCTTACGGGCCACCTGCAGATACGACGGCACAGCAGAGTCACCCACCAAGCAGCTTGACGTAGATGGGCATCAAAGCTGACGGGCATCAAAGCCGACGGGCACATTCGAGAACTCGCCTCCTCATATTTGCGGTCAGCCTCCTCAGCAATGTGCTTGGCCTCCTTCAGCTGGATCTCCTGCAGCTCCAGCTTCTCCTCATCCTTGGTGGCTCTGTTCTCAATGACCTTCATGCCTCTGTCAGAAGACATAGCGCCGCGTTAGTGTCACCATGCACCAACAATTCGCGTGGCTTATTCAGAACTAACTCCACTGCAGTTCAGCAAAAATAAACCTGTCTCTGAAGATCACACTGTTGATTTCTCTAATTTTCCTACTTTAACAAAAACAGAATGAAAGTCACATAAGCAGGAATAACTCGTCGCAGGCAGTGTATAACGAGGAGATGGCTACACCCGAAGGGCTGAGAGGCACAGAGGGATGTTTATGGAAGAAACAAAGGAGACGGAACTCTGCTCTATGCTGCTGCATCACCCTTTACTCTCCGCTTGTTTCTCCCACAACAATCCCCGCTTGTGTCTGTAAACAGTGGCGCTACTCTGTATCAGCAGGTTTTAGCGGAAATGATTTTGCTAACCCCAATAAGAGCATATGAGGCCACTTAACCTATAATAAGAGGAAGCAGCAAAAATACTCAGTCGATGGTATATAGATATTTTAAAAGGGCAATTATCCCTTCTCTGATACCTCAGAGAGGTATGCACTTTTTATCCCCACCACACACACACACACACACACACACACACACACAAACCTCTCGCTCTCATCAGCAGCCTTCTCCGCCTCCTCCAGCTTCTGCAGAGCAGTGGCTAGACGCTCCTGGGCACGATCCAACTCCTCCTCAACCAGCTGGATGCGTCTGTTCAGGGAGGCTACATCAGCCTCAGCCTATGGGGAAGGCAGCAGAGCACCAGTGAAATGGTGAGAGACGGAGAAACCAAAACCACACACAGTGAAATGACACTAAAGCTGTGGAACCACACACACACACACTTATGCTGATTAACTGGAATCTGCACAGGTGTCTGTTCAGTCCCCGTGTTGTGTGAGGTCTGCACCGCAGCGTACGCTCTGCTTTAGGGGCCTAGAGATTTCAGCACTAAACATGCGGGTTACAAATAAACATACCAGCTTGCATTTGTTCAAAAGCGTTTGGCTACAAGGAAACAGAAAAGTCAAGGTTGACAACTTTGGTCAGCTAACTGACGTGAGACAAGTCTGCACACGCATTAACACGCACGCAGTTTTATTACCTTGTAAATAGTCTGTAGTATTTGCCAACTACCCGAACGCTTTTGATGTAGCTAATTTTGGCTTTATAATGGAATGCTATAGATTTGCCATAAAATGTTTTGCGTGAGTCTGAAAGCCTGAGTGTCTCGCCAGATGCGTGAGAGTTGGCAGCCCTGAAAGGTTTTAGGTATAGCTCCTGTCAATAGGCCCATCAAGCCGATTAATTCACTACCAAATGCGAGGTGAGGAAATTACTCCAAATTCCAAAAAATGGATTTCTATTAGACACTAGGTGAAGTGCGGTGAGCACTTCCTAATAAGTGAATGGATAGGTTTAAAGCAAATTAACCTTAAAATGCAGATTCATTAATTACTGCCTAAATTGAAAATCTAGGCCTGCCTGGTTGTTTCCTCTAGCAACAGAGAAGGATAAACGCAAAAGAGACATAACTCGGTGCTGGCGGTTTTTCGCAAAGCCAAGCCGGCGTCGGGTCCGCCGCTTCAGCCCCACGCAGCCGGCGCGGTTCACGCCACCAACACACCAAACTGCCCTTTATTCCCATTTCTGACCCTTTCCTTAGCGTCTGGCTAAGTTCGCCCACATCAACTCTCCGCTGCTGTAGTTTTAACATACTACATTCGTATTTGTTAGTTTTTTAATTTTTATTTCATAAGATGTTAACCTTGTTAATACGTTGAACTGCGGCGACTCCTTATGGGATTAATTAGATTACAGATTATCATAAATTTAGACAAATCCCCGTACAATCATAGCATGTTATCTTTAATAAACAGGGGGACTTTGAAAACTAAATTACCTTAAATACACACGCCTATTTATACGCATATAGCAGAATTCCCAGGAGTTTAATATTTTGACTTCAAATGAGTGAATATTGTCATATTAATGACCAGAGAACATTCTGTGACCCACAGTACCCAAATTCTTATCCACGATTGTTTAGTCAATTTAAATAAAAATTGCGACGCAGTTTCAAAATTATGTAGAGACTAGTAAGTCAATAGCACAATTTCAAGGTTATTAGGGAAAACATGATCGCAAATAATATGCCAGTACGTTTACTGATCTAACCCGTAAAGAACACAGAACTACGCACGGACTTTACACTAATAATTACATCAAACGCAGCGCCACTTAACTCCGTTATTAACGATATGTTATTGTTCTTAAGAACTACAACCCTATCAATATCACTTTAACAAAAAATTCTAACAAAATAAATCTCACTGTTGAGCCCTAAAACAACACAATACTCCCACACCTTACCCGCAAGTTCGTTCAAACACGGGTATGTGAAATCGCATATTTATTTAAAAACTTTTTCATTTTTTCATGGCTTACTGCTTCTCTGGATTTTATCTCCAAACTCAGCTCTTTCTGCAGTTTCTGGGCTTTCTCTTCAGCACTATCTGCATGCTCTTGCAAAGACTTTATTTTCCTTTTCACAGCTTCCAGCGAGCCTGCCATTATTTGTCGGCCTCTTTAAAAAAAAACACCAGCAACCTTTACTCGATTTCCTTCAAAAGACGTGCAATGACGCGTTGCCTATGCAAAAGCGACGGGCTACACCGCACCAAGAGAGCCGCGGCAGCAACACCGGAAGTGTGCTTTCATACCCTGGGCTGGCGCCGCCAAATGGCAAATTACTTTACCGAGGGGCACTTTGTGCCGACTTTCTGTCCGAAGTAAAGGAGATGACAAACCGTTCACTACCTCAGGTGAAAATCTGGACTTCTGTAATAATAAGGACATCAATCTACATTCAAAAAGAAGTAGTATAAGTGTATTCATTTATATGGTACGCCCCCTGCTGATGAAATTCGGTAAATGCGCCTTGATCACGTTGACGCTGCTTGGTCACTTTTGGACAACCTACAGATTGAAAATAACAATTAAAACAGTCAACAATATAGAATATACACAGTTTAGTTGATTTATTTGTTATATTTCATCATACGTAAATTTTATCGTATCACTGAACGAATAGGCACAGTTAATTTCAAATAAGTGATTAGAAAATACGTAATACAGCAGAAACTTGCACTGCTGTTAGACTAGTGCACCGTTCAGAACAGCCTCTGCCTTGTTTCCTGGGACAGACTCTAGCCTCGCCACCACCCTGTACTGGATAAAAGCTTGGAAAATGGATGGACGTAACGCTCCAAATGTTAGAAATGATTTTAATAGTTCTAGTATTTAACCAGTCAAGAATTATATTTATTTTTATATTCTACAAATAAAAGAGCTCGCATAAAACTTATGAAAATTGGAACAAAAATCCATCCGAGTAGCCTATTTCTGTTATTGTACTGTTGCAGCCTAAGAGCTAAAGACAATGTGGCATTATGATTTCTGTTTTTTTGGGCAACTTAGTTCCCGTATTTCATTCTGAGCAAAGACAGCTGCGGGTCCTATTTCGAAACCTATTAGCATATTAAAATCCATACTCTTCCCTTTTATTCTGCAGGCATTTGGACCTCGTTTACTAGATGAATATGAACCATGAATATGAATGTGGAATGTTCCACACAAAATTAAGAATGAGAAAAATACGCGAGTGTGCAAGAGGTTGTTTTCGCTTTATACAGAGTCACTGCTGGGCCCTTGGTCAAAGGGTTGACAGCTGTATAGTATAGTATAGTATAGTATATCTGTAATACAAAACATTAGTACATTCAACTTTTCCTTAGTTAAACACGATAGTAAACACAATATGATATTCACAAACTAAATGTTTATAATAAGTTATTTAAAGTTAAGTATGGTTTATTATATGATGCAGGGCCAGTTTAAGTAAGTATTGGGTAATAATCGTCCTTATTAGATGTGTGCATACGGAGTAAGTCAAATTCCTTTACTTAAGTTGCTTTACCATATAAAGCACGGAGCTAAATTTAACTGTCCGTTCGCTCCCAACATAGAGACTGCAGATCTTGCAAGTTTATGTTTCCTACATAAATGCCTGTTAGGTTTTTTCTGAGGTGTGTAAGGTTACTTCAGACTGTTTTAAAAGCCTAGCCATCAAAACCTGTTCGTCGACAGAAACAATGCATGATTTAGAAGGATATTACAGATTTGAGTACAAAAACGTAAATAAATGAATGACTTCACCATCCCCGGGTAACAGAATGCACGGATGTGAGGAAGTATTTCAGACTGTAGTGGTAATAATTAGTGGTAATTACAGATTAATAGGGAATATTTTTTACACCCAACATTTTGCAAGAACTGAATGTAGAACATCGCTAGTCTACTTCATCCTTATCATTAAGATGTAACTAATAAATACTTGAAAATAAAAATGCAATATGCATATATTTAGTATTCATATGAATAACAGTAGATGTTCCAGTTTTAATATTTCACGTTTTTAGTGGAGAAAGACGGGATGCATTGCAGGAGTGGTGACGTTACAACTGTCCTCCCCGTTACTTACATCAGTGGCTTTCTTCTCAGCCAGTTCCAGTTTCTCCTGGGCGTCTTTAAGGGCCTCGGAGTACTTGTCCAGTTCATCCTCAGTTGCCTTCAGCTTCTTCTGCAGAGCTGCCAGATCATCCTCGAGCTGTGTAGCGGTTCATGCCGCGGTGGGCACGCGCGAAACCATGGAGTGTGCACGCGCAGAATCGGCGCGGTGCGCGCACACGTAGACAATAGACAGAAAGAAAGAGCACAAGTTAGAAGAAGCTACCACAGCTAAAGATATACCTTGCTGGCATCGCCCAGCTTTTCTTCAGTAGCAGAACCCCCCCATATTAACTTTAGTAACAAATAAAATATAATTTGTTTCAAAAAGCCAGGCCACATTAATAATGCAATTTGTAACTTGGCAATTTCATACGCCACATATATTATAGGTTTTAATATATACACATTGGTGTAGCTTATATACTGGCATTATAGCATGCATTATGAATGAGCAATTAGTCACTTGAGTTTATTTTCTTGTAGTGTCCACAAAGTTTGCAATAAAATATTCCAAACGTGTGAGGAAAAAATTCAAGATCTTTTATGTCCCTTATTTTGTACGTTCTTCTGAGGAATTGCTATTAATCCATAAGGGAGAGACGATCCATTATGAAATGTTTTCTAATGGTTTATTCGATTTCTCTATTTTAAAAATAAATGCCGACCTGTTTGCTCCTCTCCTCAGCTGCTTTCTTGTCTCCCTCAGCCTGCTCTGCTCTGTCCAAGGCATTCTCCTTGTCCAGTTTGAGCATCTGCATCTTCTTCTTGATGGCATCCATGGCTGCTTATAGTTTGTCTACCAACAAAACCCCCAAAAGAAACTGCGGAGAAGTGGTTGCTCGGAGGGCAGCTTCGAGCGTCTGTGCCGGACTGAGCGCCTAGCTGGAGTGGAAGCTTATTCTCACTGTACCCTGTCAAATATGTACTTTCGCAGGGGGGCGACTGGATTCTTTTGGACATCCAATACTTTTTTGGAAAGAGCTTCTGCTGGTCCCTTCCCCTTGCCCTGTCTTTTTTATGGATCTGTTTGACGATTCGCTGTTCCCAGACATTTGACCGTTAATATGGCTATATATGGGATTTGATGGGCAAAGAAGCTACCCCGAGCAAGACGTCTGTGCCTATTTCTAACACTGTACATGTTAAACCGTCGCGTTTAGGAGACACGGGAAGAGAAATAAATAGAAAATTTCCCTGAAATGTAAAACAAAACTTTTAAATGCTCGGAAAAAATGTCCGACTTTCATATTTCATACTTCTATTAAAAATTTTCATTAAAAATTATTATATTTAGTCCATTTTTATTATTACATCAGTTTCAGTAATGCACCCAATAGTTTTGCAGTGTAGATTGATTGAGATCTAATGCTAAAAAACGGGAGCAAATCAAACTGAACGTGTATGTCACGGCAGACAGTAAGCAGGCTATGTGCTATAAGCACTTAATATATCCCTGCTAACGCGACTGCCTCCACGTAACGCCTCCTCAGCTTAGGTAAACTGTCCCGTCAGTGATACAGTGGTGATGGAGGAAGAATGGCGTTAGCGAAGCTTCTGATGCATTGTTCACAATCTGAACAACACCAGATACACATGCACTCCGGTGATAGTGTATTTCATGACTTCACAGGCAGCTCCTTAAGTGCTGCTGAGTTCTGTCTAATGATCCTCGACGGGACAGGCGAAGTACTCGGACGTTTCCAGCAGCCCATTTTACTTATGTGGCACAACTGTCAAGCCTGATGAAAGCATACGGTGAATGCATGGGTAATCCGGCCCTCTTGGGTTTAACACTTAATACCAATACTCAATATTTAAATGGCGCAAGGCATCTGATATAACAGTATGCGGTTGCAACTTCTTGCTCCTCAGTGTTCATGTATAATCACTATCATATATAATCACTGATCGTTTTCCTAATTTTCAGTATAACCTATTTCGACGACGTGAAATGACAGTGATTTGTTTGCGACTTAGTACATAAGTTATGATTGCTTCTACGTGTTGAAATAACTATGCCCACGATCAAGTGAATGACAGTAAGTGTCAATCGTGTCTTTTCTAAAGTGAAGCGATGCCAGAAGCTGTCTTATGTCTGTCCCCTGCTGCTTCGGCTCTCGTCCTCCTCGTTCTCCTTAAGTTCCTTCAGGCAGTATTTTTAGTAACGCCTTCACCCCCCCAACGCACCTGCCTTGGTCTGTAAATTTCTTTTAGAATACCACACCATGTGGCTGGGGTCAACCCTTATGAAGTACACCCCTAAAATTAAACTACCTCTAAAATTTTATCTATCTATGCTTATATTTCAAAATTATTTATTATCGTCACTGTCAATCGTCTTATTTAAGCAGAATTATATTGAACCCATCTGAAAATTCCCTTTTTCACAAGGCTGTGTTTTTAACCAAAACAAACATTGCCATTTCAGATACTATTTTGTAATCTGTGCGTACTGTAACAGGCATGCGTGCAACGTCACATGCAGAATTTTAACTGATTGTAAGCATGGGATTATTAAGAGGCACAATCAAAATATATGCTTTGCATCGTGGCGTTTTACATTAATATAAAAAAGGGCGTTTCCGTCTAGCAGGTAATGTTGTGGGATTAGAGAGAGAGAGAGAGATCAGATGCTGCTAGTGTATTACACCTCCTGAATGTCATACGTTACTGAGTTCCCCCCTCCCCCCATAAATGAGATCAGCCTGGAGAGTCAGTTGGACGCGACCGGTGCATCACCTATGCGAGCCGGTGTTGTGCCAGCTGCTAGGAGGTGGATTCGGGACACATGGCAGCGAAGACGGAAAAGAGGAATCCAGCTCTCTTAGCGCGATGCTACCCTGACTATTAGCGATCAGTAATCAGGGCTATTAGACTAAAACAAGGACTCATCGACATGTAACAGCCTAACTGGACTGATGATAGATACAACTGAAGAAAGAAGTGAATGGCTCGTTTAACCACACGCTCAGCTGGAAAAAACAGGATTCATTTTCTTCTGGGCTTTTTATTTATTAAAAAAATAATAAATTGATTATATTTAATAACCATGTATTAGATAAACGGTTCTGGAGAATGGATAAAAACATTTTTTGGAGCTAGCTGAATGCTACAGTATTCAGATATCATCAGCAGTTACCAAAATTGTTTTAATTGCAGGGCAAGGCTTGTTCTGTAGCGCCATTAATCTCTCATGAGAAGAGCTAGCTGTGAAAGTGACCACTGAGTGGGATTCTGTTTTTTTGGAACCTGAAAACTGCCTAAAGTCACGTAGTTGGAAGCCAACCTAGCAATCATTCTTCAGACTTTCACCAGGCTGAAAATGGATCAGAATAATTTGCTTTCTTTAAAGCATTCACAGACCATCGCAGAGTTATTGCAACGCATACCAGACCTTAGAAGAATGACACATAAGGGCAAACAATTTAACGAACTCAGATTTATGGAGATTTAAAAAAATCGAAAATTATTCTGAACTCCTGAAAATATTCCTGGTCTGTCTAGCAGACTCAGAAGGTGTCTGCGGTTCCTTAGCTGGTTCAGGGTGGTATGCCAAGAATGAAAACAGCGGCTATAACTGAGCTCTGCCGTACAGTTTTGTGGAGCATTGAGGAAGAAATGGGTTTAGACTCAGCAAATAAGACTTTTAAAATGAAACGTTACAACAGTCATTGTAAGACAAACACCATCAAGTAACTGACCTAGCAGTTTCATGACAAATGCTAAATTACTGAGTAGAAGTGAGACAGGGCAAAAAAGGAACCAGTGTTTTAAGATTATTGAAAAGGATAAATTAGGTTGGTAGAAAGTTAAGGTTAAAGGAAGAGTCTAACAGCGCTTCCTCTCTTTGCAGGCTAACTTCTTTTAGGTTTATTAATTTGGTCTTTTGCAGGCCAGCAGAGCAGAATGGCGGCTTTATGGTGCAGCAGACAGGCCTTTCTGCTGCCTCCGCCTTCCAGTGCGGTTACCGCTGCAGTCATGTCAGCTGTTTTTACAGCTGCAGCTTCACTCAACACATTTTTGCTTCCCTGCCAGGGAAATTAAGAAAACCATCAGTTGAATATCCAGAGATGTGTAATTATAAGCTGAATTGAAATAGAAGAATGCCATGTGCAGCTCATAATTATATGCTTCTGTGCTACAAGAGAGTGGAGAGATTTTCAAAATTTTTCTCATATGCTTTGATAAAAATGAAGCAATTTTCTGAATCACAACACAATAAAATGTTTCTATTCTTCACAAAAGACTTATACAGATTGCAAATGATACGTTCACATCATATGGAGATAGATATACACAACAAACACGCTTCACTGGTAGGACAAATACTCATTGTAATTCAGTTTAACTCACTGAAATACTAGAATTTCTGAAAAGAGAGAAAAAAATATTTTATTGTTGAGAAATAACCTAAAATGGATCTTAATGTTGTCAGACGTGACAAAATACTTTCTGGTGCTTGAAAACTTACTGGAGATTATCTGCAGTCTACACAACATCTCTGCAGTCACCACAGCCTGCTCACTGGTCACTGCAGGGAGAAGAGCACAGCCTCCTGAAATACACACAGTAATTGAGTGAAGACTTTTTGCAGTGGCTGTTAAACCCAAACCTTGGCCGTCACCCATATCGCAAATGAAAATGGCTGACCTTTCTTCAGGGGGGACAAGCTCTCTGCACTCTTGTCAGGCAGGCTTTTGTCAAATGCCAGTCTGGTGGCATGCCTCGCATGTACGAGCTCACAAGAGCTCAGACCAGAATCTCTACAATCCCAACCCTCCCAAATGACAGATCCATCAAAACAGTATTGTGTGACCACTCCTTGGGGATGTCCAGTTCACAGGCAACACTCAAAATGAGTCAACTGATTTCAATATTATTTTCATCCCCGTCCAGTGACATGAGGTTACAATTATGGACATATTTAGAATGGCCTGTTCTCTTAGGAAAAAACAAGAAACCAGAAAAATAGGCAATGTAATATAAAGATCAAAGCACATAATTACACGATCTTTGTATTTTTGGCGCAAATTAACTTCGGTTTCTGGTTTGTTGACCCTGGTCCACCAGAGCGTAGCGCCAGTCCACAGGTCCACCACGGCCTTCCAAGGAGAGACACTGGCTGTTTGCTTATATTTTTCAGAGTAGCTATGTAGTTTAGAAGTTAGGATACCCTCAAATTCTCACACAATGCTTTGAAATGCTGTTCAATTGCTATGCAAAATGCACTTGGACAAAGATCTTATTTATTCACAGTATAAAGATTTAATAATAACTACTTCTTACTGCTGGCAGAAAACAAAGGAAAATCTAAGGAGGAAACTTACATTAGGAAGTCTGATTAGCATAGATCGTTTATAGCTGGTTATTCCACCCAGGCTGTATTTCACTCATTTAATATGCAGGACAGGATTGTTTCGGGTGACTCAGAACAAGACAGTGATTTACCATAATCCTGCACATGCATTCAGAGGTCTAATGTTATGTGTTATGGTTCCTTGGAGGTATTTTAACTGAACTAGTTTTACCTGCTCATGTCCTAGGAAAAGGGAGCTGCATCTGCATTGATTTGGGCTTAGTTTTACTTACTGAAACAGGAGGATGTGGAAATGTGTCGCCCGGCATGAACCAGGGAGCGCCAAACACACCTGTCCATCCTCTATCCTGCTGATCCTGGTAAGGCTGGCCTGGAGTCTATCCAAGGCAGCAGTGGGAACCAGACAAGGGTTTGGGTGCCAGTCCTTCACAGAACAAACAAATGGGCAATTTAGAGCCTGATGATTAGTTTCTGGGTTAAAGGACGGAATTGGAGATCCGATTGCATAATGTAGAGTGGGGGAAAATATTCATAGACCATTGCAGGGCACACACGCATACTCATACAACATGAGACACAGGGAATGAGAGCACCCAGAGGGAACACGCACGACATGGAGAGCATGCAGTCTCCATACACACAGAGCAGGGGCAAGGTGCAGACCTGCAGTACTGCGGATGTGAGGAAAGTGTGACACCTACTGAACACTGGTACCACCAGCCAGACCAAAGGTCTTAGCTAAAATCATCTGACAGGACACAATGAAACTATGTGAAACAGGTTCAGAGATTCAGGCTTGTGAAAAGGGTTATGTTGAAAAACTGTTCACAGAAAAATAAGGTGGTACATTATTAATACCACTAGCAGTATTATTAGATATTCTCGAAATAGCCCCGGAGCCTCACTCCTCCAGGGATGGGTGTCTGAAACCTGCCAGCTGTATGCAGGAGGGAGTTTCTTCCTGCTCTCCAAAGATGCATTAGGGCTAACTGGGTCTCCGCGGGTGTACTCCCACTAGATCACGGTTTCTCAACCCAGGCCTCGGGGACCACCAGACGGCCCACATTTTTGCTCTCTCCCAATTGCCAGGGAATTGGGAGAGAGCAACGATGTGGCCCATCACAAGAGAATACGGACTGACACAAATGCGTGCACGTGTACAAGACGTGGACGCAGGAGGAACGGATCGAGGAGGCTGTACAGATCAATAGCGACAAACATACGACAAACATTGTAGCATAGGGGTCTCTTTGGTCTACGGCAGAAGTGCAGTGTTTGCTGGGAATTTGGGCTGAGAAGAGTATCCAGGAACAGCTGGATAAAACACACAAAAACTCCAAGGTATTCAGTAAAATATGGGACTATCTTCTTATACTTGCGCCACAATTAAATGAAAATTGCTGCATTGCATATTCAATAAATATATAAGGGCTGTATGTCATGCCAAAACAATTCCAAATACGCTCAAAATATGGGCATTAATTATGAACATTGTGCTGTGTGCTAGCGCTTTTCTTCCTATTTTATTTAACACCGTCACACAGTGATGATGAAAACATTCTCATGCAATGTGAGCATAGACCATTCAGTGGGGGGGGGGGGGGGGGGGGGTTA
>JAODUD010000019.1:8406244-8418304 GCA_026784285.1 Stomatorhinus walkeri | reverse complement strand
GCCGCTCCCTGTGGGCCTACCTCTGAGGTCCAGCTGCGGCCGCTCCCTGTGGGCCTACCTCTGAGGTCCAGCTGCGGGTAGGCAGTTCTCCAGTGCTCTACAAGCTACACCAATCTCCAGCCAGGTTAATCCACCATGTTCATGAAAAACCAAAAATAAACAGCACCAGCTACATGTGGCAGACTATCACCCCCCCCTCCCGTCACAAAACATGGACTCACCCACATAATGAATTAAGGCGAAGCGGATGGTAACACGATAGTGCTGGAACTCAGCCTGCTCTCTCGTGACGTTCGGCGCAGAGACTTAGCGGGCAGGCTGCGAATTCCACTTGTAATGTACAAATGTCAGTGGACAGGCTAAGCTAATTTTCAGCTCAACGTTTTGCTTTTTCTAAAAAGCCCCCCCCCCCCCCACCAGGCAGCTGGTGCCATATGCTGCCATGTTACTTGTGCGACTCAGCCGCTAATGGAAGCTAATAGGGCCTCCCCCCGTTAGCACCCGGGTAGCAAACCAGTCATATGGAGGAGGAGTCTCATTCGGGGGGGGCATGGCTGGGCTGATCACAACACCTTATACGGCAGAAGTCTCTGGGGCTGGATAGAGCTTTGTGCTAACTCTGAGGTTGCAGTACCTGGCTACGTCGGGGCCTGTAGGGACCGCAGTCAGTGAAACTGACACACAATCAGTGTTTCGGTAATTAAACACAACCGAACCAAACTTTCTCCAGAGACAGCTGTGATACCGGGTGGCTGCCATCAGTTTTGCGAGTCGTTGTGACGTAAAAGGCACAAGACGGTTCCAGTGAAGCACAGGGAGAAGCCAAGGGGAACCTTCTTAAAAGCACATGACATATAGGGTGATGTCGGCGCTACCAGGCCGGTGTGCCGCGAATTTCCGCAGCAGACAGATGCAGGTGGGTTTCCCATCATGTGCAGGACATGCGGAAACCGTCATGATTCCATCACAGCGGAGTGAGCATGACCCACGCGGGCGCCTTGTTCTTCTCGTCCACCCAGCGGCTGCGGTCCCGTTCCTCTGAAATGCTCGGCGGGAGTCTGGCGCTAAACGAGCTCTCCGCATCTCACAAATCATTCCTGATGCCCTTCGATCCCCATGAAAATGTAGAAGGCAAATTCCTTCAGCATGAAACACTGGCCTTAATAGGTGAGGACTACTGTATTTTCACATACCGTGAGAAAAGGGTGGAGCGTGCACAGACCATTCTTTCACAGCCCTCTGCCCATGCGATGCATCAGATAAGATTCCTTACCACCATCCAAGCCCTCTTCCAAGCATGGAATGTTCTTCATGTTCTGATTCAGGAGTCCCCAGGAGGACATCTTATCGGGAGATCTTTACACCCTGGTTCTCGGTGTTGCCTAGGTACCGGCTTTCTGTTTTTCCCACATAATTTAAAGAAGTCATTTTATAAACGTGACCTGTCTTAAAGACAAACATTAAGACGACCTACAGTTGCCTCGCAGCAGTGTCTGTAACTGAATAACTGACCCATTTGGGTTCTTCTATGTCCTCTGTACAATCTCACGAAGATTGAGTGACACAGAGAATATGACTGACCTGCTCAGCAAGGCTGTGACATAGACGTGAGGGGCAGAGAGTCCTTGGAGTAATTGGGGTTAAGGGCTCAGCTCAAGGGCCCAAGGGTGATCTCAGTCTACTGATCGGGGGATCTGAACCTGCATCCTGGGTCAGACAGGGTCCTAACCTGGAGAGCCACACCATCTTGCCTAGCCCTGCCAGATCACTTAGAGTGGGGTTCCCCAATTTTAGTCCTCGAGGGTCAGAATCCAACACAGTTGAAAAACATCTGTTAAACCTGTGGGGGGGAGGGGGGTGGGGTTAACAAACCAGGATTTTTTTTCATTAGCCAGATAACTTAAGCCGGATGTAAGGATTGTCCCATAGGGATGTCACTTACCTCTCTTTGTACTGGACAGTTTCCAGGTTTGGCTTAAGTTATCCAGTTAACTGGGAAATTCTGCTTTGTGGAACACCCCGCTGGCAATTAACTGATTAAGATTTGTCGTTTCAGTGTTGAATTCTGGTCCTCTGAGAAAAGAATTGGGGAAACCTGATGTAGAGCAATACCTTAATTACCACCAGATGGAGTAGACATTTGCTGATGATTTCAAAGCCATTTTGTTCTGTTTATTTATGTTATTATTTAAGAGATGCTTTTGTCCAAAGTGACATACAAGTGAGGCTCAGAGAGCAGGGTCTTCACTCCTTACCCAAAGGCCCAACAGTGAAACAAACCTTGTCAGTCCCATGATTCAAACCTACAACCTTCTGGACGCAGCTATAGACAACTAACCTACTGAGGTAGACACTGCTCCATAGTTAACACTTAGAAGTGAAAACTCTGCCGTCTCTCTGACTGCTTGTGCATTTCGTTTATATTTTGTTACCTTCCCCCCATCACTCACTTTACTTATCGATACCTCTTTGTATCCATGGACTGTTTAAATGGTTTTTGTAAAAAATCACTCAGACCCAACAGAAACACATCCAGTAAAACTAAAAAGTACAGAGGTCCATAGGGACTGAAACAGTGTATGTTCTCAAAATACATTTAACAAATTGTGTCTCTCTGAAGGAAACTATAGACTGTGCAATGTGATGGTCATTCATGAGCATTAATTTCCATATTAAATGAACGTCAGTAAAGTAACACCAGGTTATATTTATAAAGGAAACATGCTGACGTTTACTGTTGACCGTGATGACGCATAATAATTAATGGTGAATTGTTATTACCCAGAATTCCAGCTTCATGTACAGCCTTTGAATTATATTTGGGTCAGAGTTCTTCCCGTTCTCTGGCTGTGTCTCATTTGCCAAGCAGCACATTGTCTTCATCGGTCTGTGCAATGTGACGGACCTTCATGACGAATGAGGTATTTTACAGACGTGCAAAGACTGTATAAACGCAGCAACCCCCGTACGAGACTACACTCCAAACCAGTGATAGGCAATCAGAAGGTAAATGTTTTTTGACGTATGCTGAGTGCTACACACACACGTTAACAGTATGGATACAGTATCCATTATTGCTTCAGTTCAACATAAAACTGTGCATGCATACAATACTGGATTAGGTTGTAATATAAAGATAATTTAGAATTCATATAGAACTTATAATACTGAAATTGGTGCAATTTTGCATTTGACTATTTGGTAATACCATTGGATAGTTCTCACCCGGCAAATTGGCAGAGAAGCTTGGCTGTCATGGTTTCATATGGGATGGGGGCTCAGACCTGGTGTTAAATCCTACATTGTTTTCGTCACGCTGTATGTAGATCTTCACCAATACTTGACCTTCTTCTCGCCCTGAACACTACAAGGTTCTGCTATTCCCCGGATACGCAGCTTTCCTGCGTGGCCTTATAAGGCCTAGCCTTTACTGAGCGACTCGCGCAGGTTAAGGTTAAGGCCAGAGGTCTGTCTTCACACCTACCCAGTGAGACCTCGCCATTCCGCTGGATGACTCCCCGCACCACCAGTCACATTCTGTCGCTTGAAAATCATTCTCCATTCATAAAGCCATCATCGCTCATAAGGGGGAGAAATCGGAAAATGTTTACCCAGTCAAACCCCCCCTCCAACCCCCCTGCCTGCTTCAGTGGGGAAACCTGTTGCCCAGGAATAGCCGGGCATTTCAGTAAAAAAAAAAAAAAACAAGCTTTTATTCTAGCAAAAAGCACATATTGTGCTTCCATTGTGGCATCTGGTGGGGGGAGTGGGTATCATGTTACCCAGCACACAGGTCAGTCCCCCCCCCCCTTCCTGGCCCACTGTCCCATTAGACTGCCACTTCAGAGGCGGCTGAGGGCTTTCCCGTGGAGAGCTTGGCTCGTCGCTCAGGAGAATCCGCGATGAACAAACGGGGTGTGGTGGAGCAGGACCCCCCCTCAGCCCCACCCCTTCTCTGCTTTTACAGCTGTCCAAAATTAGCCTGGGTTTGAGCTCCGGCCTGTGGCCCGATATAGCCTGGGCTTCAGTGCTGACTCAGGCATACCCTCGCAGACCACGCCAGTGCTGGAGTGACACTTGGGTGAGATGGAAGCCCATTATTCAAGATGGAAGCCCATTATCCAATGCTATCTGGGGAGATCGGTCTGGCGCTTCACTACATTGTTCACGGGGAACTTGCTTTTGACCCCAAACACAGTATCTCATTATAGCAGTGAATTGAGAGAAGACACACTTTACCGATGATGTCAGAGAAAACCTAAGGACAAGTCTTTCAGCTCCAGAGAGGAATCCTCTATTATAAACCGAATTATTAACCTAGATCATGTTTCACCATCTATCTTCAATTCACTATTAACAGATTATCACATTGTGTATTACATATTCATACATACTATTACTTCATCTTAGAATTATGTGCATTTTTGGTTTCATTCTGCTTTTATGAATCATTAAAGTATCGGAAATGCCCATTTTCTTTTACCTTAGCAGATTTCACTGTGGAGGAATGTTTCTCCTTATTGTCACCTAGGGCAGATAAATAACATTCCTATTCAAATTTTCAACAAATCTAGTCACAATGACTTTTAATTTGGAAAACAGGTGCAAAGTCTGTTTCCTGTTTCAACGTGCCCCCTTCTCTCAGGAAAGTGTCAATTTATATGCACCTTCTTATCTTATGCACCTGGCCATAAAATTGGTGATTCTTTCTTGGGGGGAGGGGGGGGGGTCACGCTTCTGTGCCGCCCAGGCTTTTAATTACACTACGCTCATTAAGATTCTCCAACTTATATAAATATAAATGTCTGCTCTGTTATCTACGTTTACTGCTACCATTCATCTCCAACCTTTTACAGTGTTGTGAGGAGCCTAGTAATCATATTGTAATATATGTACTGTTCTTACTAAACTGAGAGCTCAGGGAGATGCTTAGCAATGCTATATTTACTGCCGGTATTGTGGGAAGACAGGCTTACGTAACCATGACAGGTCTGCATAATCCTGGAGGTATGGCAGAGTACGGCAGTTTCTGAAGGGTGTGGTCACAATACCATGAGTCAGGGCCTCACCCCTCGCAGCCTAACGGAGAACTGCCGGCAGGTGCAGTGACGGGGGGACGTTAGTGCAACAAACAGTGAGTCAGTCAGCCCTCAAAGGCTGAGCTAGCGGAAAGCAATGTCTCATTAAAAACCTTGGTTTCTGTCTGGGAAAGGCCGCCATTATTTCAACCACAGAAAAGGCAAAGACAATCAGAGGAATTCCTACAATTCCCAAGACAAACAACCAAACCAACAAAAAAACAAGCAAACAAAAACAGTCCGCACTAAGCAACACATTTTGCAGTCCCTGCACTTCCATTCTAAGCTACCCCAGAAAATAATTAATCACACCGCTGTAAGTCCAACACCTCGGTTAGCTGTCCCAGTCTGGATTCATTTGTGAGTTGGTTCTTTTTTACAAGATTCCTGTACCCTCACAAGGCCGAAAATTGGTTTGTTTTTAAAGGGGCAGCAGGCTCGTGTGGTGACTCGGAGACTGCGTCTATACATACATCAGCGGCATAACGGAGCTTTCATGCAGAATGCTGGTCTCTTTCAGCAGGGAGAATGTGCGAAACATGCTTCGTGAAAACCGTTTCTCCACTGTGATGGTGGTGGACGACATTCCAGCGATGTAAAGGAGAAAGGGCTTTGTGTTTATGTTGGCAAATTCAGGAAGCCCGAATGTTTCCTGAACACATTCTGATGAACCGCGTCTCTGTAAGCCTCCGGCACATATGCAACATATCTGTCCTGGCCTGTTGGCTCAGCACGCTGGATTTCAGCTTCCGCAGAATATTTCAGCCGTACGCTGCTCCCCCTGGAGTGAAACTGGGAGGCAGAGTCCTACCAGTAATATGCCCTCTGGGTAGGGACCCACACCAAAATGGTTTAGCTGATCATTTTTCAGTAATATATGAAATAACTCAACATAAAAATATTTAGGAAAGCACATTTTCACATTAGGAATATGTTTAAGATGGTGAGATTAATTAAGATGGCGTAAGGCTTCATAGCCAATTATATTTTTGTGGACATTACAAAACAGCATAAGAA
Organism: Stomatorhinus walkeri; assembly: GCA_026784285.1. Lineage (NCBI taxonomy): Eukaryota > Metazoa > Chordata > Actinopteri > Osteoglossiformes > Mormyridae > Stomatorhinus > Stomatorhinus walkeri. The sequence continues at coordinate 8,412,209 of JAODUD010000019.1, read as the reverse complement.
CTGACTCATATTTCCAAGAAACCTTTGAAGATGAATGCATGGATGTGAATACACAGATTTTCCCTTACAAAGCTGAAAATGTAGGGGAGACGGAAAAAGTGGTATTGGAATTCTTCCCAGGCCTCATCAAGAATGTCTGGCAAAACAGACATAAAGTAAGAAGAATTCATCCACGCGGACTCTAAATGGTCCACAATCTTCGGATGGTTTGGTTTAGGGTCTGCCAAAGGAAGAAGGAAGAATAGATGAAAAGATGGATTATTATGGTTAGCTTTGTTTAGGCTAACCAGTTAGCTTGCTGGTGTAAGTAGAAGCCTATGGACTTACATTAGTATGGCTGGGTTAGGGTTAGGGTTAGTTTGGCAAATGGCTAAGGACAGAGACGTAACACTATGCTGTGACTTTACATTGAAAAGGCGGATTTACCACTAGACTGATGTATAAAGATCTGCCACAGCCTCCTATTTGTACACGCGACAACATCAACTCACAGGAACTTGAGGAGAGAGCACCGTTTCGAGTCTTTACCAGGCTGAATGGATTAAACTGGGTTCAGGTCTGGAATTCAGGAAAATGTGAAGCCATTCAGCCATTCATCCCACATTCTTAGAAAGTTCAACCGCAGTGCAGCATTTAACAATGTCCCGAGAGTCACTGGGATTAGATAAGGCTGATCCCTGACATACTCCTGCTGTTCGTAGGGTTCTTACATGAGGAATGTGCAAGATGTCGGAAATATGCCCTGACTATACAAATACAGACTTTCTTCCAACCCACAATGTATATTATTTTCTTCCAACCCACAATGTTAATGTATTCGTAAGTAGGGAAACACCACAAACTGTGTAAGAGTGTTTTTTTCATAAAATTTTTACATTTTAGCTGAAATTCTCTGCAAACAGTTTATCTATGTGGAAGCATTAATTTTTTTATATCTTATTATAAGCCTTTTATTATATCTCAGTTTTTGCCTCACATTCGTTAAATTCTACCTCAACTTCAACAATCCAAGCAGATTTTTAAATTGCTGTAATCAATAAATACAATTCAGTACAGAAAAAATGTTTTCTGTTTTTTGTTGAAGTTGTTTTCTTTGTGCTTCGTATTGTGATTAGCATTTTAATTAGTATTATAATTAGTATTATGATAGCACCCCCTACTGAGCACAACCTGCACACAGAAAAAATCTTTAATTCATTCAAGCTGCTCACAATTAGCAATGAAACTACTGTTTGTCATCCAGGGAAAAAATATGAACCAACATATATTTTATGGTGTTATGGCATGGCAGTACAACTCGTAGTTTACAAAATGAAATTGTCGGGTTTTTTTTTTCTCAAAGCACGACTGTGACACCTGCTGGCAAAGTGGACAAAACACAGCTAATGGTATGGCCTTTGAAGAAATGATTATCCGGTTAGTAAATTACTTGTCAACCATCACACAACATCATACTCTGTGCTTTAGCTAGACAGTTTCCCACATTGGTAAAAACAACAGCACAGTTGAGTTTCTCACGAACAGCACAGTGACAGCTGCTAGTCCTAAGAATGCAGCATTTTACTAAGTAAAGTAGAACAGAATGTACAGTAATGCCTTTATTTTCAGGGAAATTAAAAATATATAACAATACACAAAAACACTTTGGAATATATTTCAGATAATTATTTAGTCTGATAACCAGTAGGATGAGCGGGTTGGACAATGGATGGATGGATATTTAATCTAATAAAGGAAGAGCATACAAACCGGCAATTAAAATACATGGTATATTTATTTATTCGTATTACATACTTGAAATACCACCACTGCATACAGGACTGTGAAAGCCTAAGGTTACTCAAAGAAAACTAGCCCTACCTGGGATCCTATCCAATTTGGCAGAATACCTATTTGGAAGGTAGCAAGTGAATGGGGACAGATCAGAGCAAAGGATCAGATTGAGATTCTGGGGCAAACAGCTGATCCACCTCCAAAAACACAAAGTCCCAGAAGCACCTGGTACTAGCATGAGCTAAATGCTAATCCCGTTAGAACCAGGTCAGACCTGGTGCCCCTGGTACTAGCATATGCTAAATGCTAATCCCATTAGGATCAGGTCAGATCTGGTACCTCTGATACTGGCATAAAATAAATGCTAATCCCGTTAGGACCAGGTCAGACCTGGTGCCCCAGGAACTAGCATAAACTAAATGCTAATCTGTTAGGAACAGGTCAGACCTGGGGCACACGATTACTAGTATGAGCTAAATGCTAATCCTATCTCGAGCAGTTCAGACCTGGATCCCCTGGGTCTAGTTAGGCTAAATGTAATCCTGTTAGGGTCAGGTCTCCCAGTGACTAGCACAAGCTAAATGCAAACTGTTTCAGGACCTGTCCAGCTTATGCTAAAGTTTCCCACCAGTATTCTACATTTTCAACATTGCAGAGCCGAAATTGGCCCTGATAAAGTTTCTCAGTTCAACTTGGACGATAGTTAACTACTGCACGGGTAAATTAAAACTAACCAGATTAGAAGGCTTTCACAGTCCCTCACACTAAACACTCGGCAAGATCATGCAGGAGCATAATGTTAAGGAACACGGTTTAAATTACACATGCGTGATGTGCACTTTTTAGGTAAACCTTGTTGGTGCCAGGCTGTACTGAGGTGTTGATTTTGTACTTGCGGCCTTGCTGTTAGCTTTAACGAGCCTCACCATTCTCCTCTGAACATTGCGATTAACAGGAAATGAAGCTTCTCCTTCCAGGTGGGACGCAGGGCTCCAGGGGGACGGGAGGGCTCTCAGCTTTGGCCCCCGGAAGCAGACAATCCCACCATGATGTCAGGCATGGAAACAAAACTAGCAAAATGTAGCACTTCACAGAAAAGTTATGCAGAACACAGTTTTGAAACATGTGTATGCAATTTAAAGAGAAATATTTTAATTAACTGATATTATAAACTTATAACCTTTGATTAATATGTCATTATAAATGGGTGAGAGGCCAATCTCTCACATTGTTACACTTGGGTTCTTTTGAAAGAGCTGAACTAATATGGATGCAAGGAGGAAATAACCAATTACTTTTAAATCCAAGTGCCTTTTATCACAGTCACCTTGAAAGTAAACCATTGTACTGCTGGCTCTGCAAAGGCACCATCTTCATTGAACTTAAAAATATTTTTCAACCTGTCTACACGGTAGCCTTTGATTCCCGTTCAAACCATAAGGCCTCTACTGTTACACAAAACGCTGTTCGACTGAACGAGCAGGCATTAGACAATTTCTCTTCTATAACTCTTAGGTTAACATGAAGCTTGAGTTGGGCATCACTGTTTCCTGTTAGTCTGGCATTTTGGCTTGCTTCAATGTTAAAATTAGAGACATTTTATCGAAAAGTCTTGTGTGGCTGTAATCATCAATATAGCATGGTGTGTGGGTCTTTGAATTAGACTGTATGGTTGCTGGTTCGAATCTCGTAGTTAGCAGAGTGATTTTACCTTGGGCCCCTCAGCAAGGCCTTTAAACCCAAGGGAATGTCTGCCCCTGCTTTCACAATTCTATGTTGCTTTGAATAAAAGCATCTGGTAAATAAATGTAAAGGTAGAAACTATTTTTGTACCAAGCCAATAGAACCTTCCCTTGAGTTAATTCAGTCATCAAGTTTTATATTACATTAAAATGTACCTAACTTCTTGCAGTCCACTGTCATGTTGAGATGTTCCTGTAGGGCCCCCAGTGGCTATGATGCTGAGACCAGCTGCTTGGAGGACACGGGCTCTGCCTCACAGGTGTGGCTCCTCAGGGAACCTAGATCCCGAGACAAAGCGGTCCTGCAGAAGGTAAGGCCTTTGGTAAACAATGAAGGTTCTCACCTGCTTGCTGAAAGTCACACGGCTGCTAAAAATGAACCACAACAAGCTAATATCTACATCTACCATTCAAAGAATTATGGGATCTGTTATAAATATGGTAATAAAATGATAATAAATTCTATAGTGGAATACCAATAGCACAGGCAGCTTAATTATGTGGATTATCATTCATTATAATGCATCTTGTAGATGTGGATTTCTGTAGAGTATCAGTTAAAGGTCACGCAACTCTGAATGGGGAAACAATCTCAGCTCTAAATTCCAAAATGCTTCAAGATGTTGAAGTTCCTCTTGATCTGTATGCATACATACAATACACCCATGGAATATTTATGTGATTTATAACAATTGAGAGAGACTTCAGGGTCACAGTTTCAAAACTAAAACGTAGACGAAATACTTAGTAGCACACCCAATTAAAAATATGAGTATTATTACTATGTCTTCTCCACCCCCTCTCTTGGTGCTGGAGTCGTTTGGAAGTTCTCTCCGTGTGCATAAGGGATTCCTCCAGGTACTCCGGTTTCCTCCCACAGTCTAATGACACACAGTTATCAGGCATCTGCACATAGTGTGTAATTCTGTGGGTGGGGATGTGCATGCGTAATAGACTGGCATCACATCCAGGGTGTACACTGCACCCTCTGCACCCTCACAACTCTGTACTGGATAAGCAGTTGGAAGGGAAATGGATGGATGGATAGATGAATGGGTAGATTGTTGTACTATACAACAGAACAATGAATGGGACTTCTCTGGAGCAATAGGATTCGAAGGCGCCCTCTTGTGGAGAGAAATGTTAATATGAATTCAAGAACTACTGACAGAATGCTGTGCTAATACAATAAGTCATATTTACCAGTCTTTACAAAGCACCTCAGAGATTAGCCACAAAGAGCAAAAACACACTGAAACATCTAATGGCCAGAAGGAAGTCCCCTGACTAGGAAATCCCTCCCGGAAATACATTTGCAGACAGGGCGGGACGCTGTAGCAATATGTTTGATATATAGTTGGTGTGAATAACAACCTAATATATCAAACATATCAGACAGAGCCCTGCGGAGAAGGCTTTCAGGTCACAGTTATCCTTCAGGGGTATGCAGAACTGACGGAGAAGTGTGACAGAGGAGCTATTAGGTGAGAAAGAAAAGGGAAGGACAGGTATTCCAGAGACAAGGTGGACAAATGTACAGAGAAGATGAGGTGTAGGGGAGGACAGGTGGGAGAAGGTGAGGTTTTGTGGAGGACAGGTGTGAAGAGATGAGGTGTAGGGGAGGACAGGTGGGAGGAGATAAGGTTTTGTGGAGGACAGGTGTGAAGAGATGAGGTGTAGGGGAGGACAGGTGGGAGGAGATGAGGTGTAGGGGAGGACAGGTGGGAGGAGATGGGGTGTAGGGGAGGAGAGGTGGGAGGAGATGAGATGTAGGGGAGGACAGGTGGGAGAAGGTGAGGTTTTGTGGAGGACAGGTGTGAAGAGATGAGGTGTAGGGGAGGACAGGTGGGAGGAGATAAGGTTTTGTGGAGGACAGGTGGGAGGAGATGAGGTGTAGGGGAGGACAGGTGGGAGGAGATGAGGTGTAGGGGAGGACAGGTGGGAGGAGATGAGGTGTAGGGGAGGACAGGTGAGAGAAGGTGAGGTGTAGGGGAGGACAGAAAGAAGAAGATAAGGTGTAGAGGATGAATGGTGGGAGAAGATAAAGTGTAGAAGAGGAAATGTGCGAGGAGATAAGGTGTAGGGGACGAGAGGTGAGAGAAGATGAGGTGTAGAGGAGGACAGGAGGGAGAAGATGAGGTGTAGGGGAGGATAAGAGGGAGAAGGTGAAGTGTTGGGGAGGACAGGTTGGAGGAGATGAGGTGTAGGGGAGGACAGGTAGGAGAAGGTGAGGTGTAGGGGGGACAGGTGGGAGAAGGTGAGGTTTTGTGGAGGACAGGTGGGAGAAGGTGAGGTGTAGGGAGGACAGGTTGGAGGAGATAAGGTTTTGTGGAGGACAGGTGTGAGAAGGTGAGGTGTAGGGAGGACAGGTTGAAGGAGATGAGGTGTAGGGGAGGACAGGTGGGAGGAGATGAGGTGTAGGGGAGGACAGGTAGAAGAAGGTGAGGTGT
>JAODUD010000019.1:8364628-8377033 GCA_026784285.1 Stomatorhinus walkeri | reverse complement strand
CTAAAGAAAAGGTTAGTCCTTATAAAACACTGTGGCGTTAGCTAAAGAAAAGGTTAGTCCTTATAAAACACTGTGGCGTTAGCTAAAGAAAAGGTTAGTCCTTATAAAACACTGTGGCATTAGCTAAAGAAAAGGTTAGTCCTTATAAAACACTGTGGCATTAGCTAAAGAAAAGGTTAGTCCTTATAAAACACTGTGGCATTAGCTAAACACAGGGTTTCTCCAGTGGACTAAAGACAGGGTTCGTCCCAAGGAAGCACCCTGTCATAGGATAGTGTTACGCCTAACAAAACATTTCATGTGAGGTACAGTACAAAGAGTCTGTCTTTTAAGATGTAACAAAATCAAGTCACAAATGACAATAAAGCCTCCCTCAGCTATTCAGACGTCTGGCGCCGTTACTGACAGCTGTGCTTAATGGTGCAGAGGAAGCGAAAGCAGGCCCTGCTGTGGGTCCATCGCTCTTCAGCTAACTGCACAGATGGCTGCACCACCAGGGGCTGAGGGCTCAGGCCACAGGGCACGGAGGCGGGACAAGGAGGAGCCAAAGCCACAACGAAGTGCACGCAGGCCCCAAATGTACCGGGGGCTGACCGTTACATTGACTTCCGGAGAAAGAAGAAGAGTCATCGGGGAAAATGAGAGAGTGTATATTAGGAATGCCTGTCCATTTCAGGTGATGGGTCCAGGTGATACTTGGGGAAATAAGTGACAGAACGGGGACGGCATGAAGCGCGTACAGGTGTGACAGACGGAGGGAACTTAAAGGTGAAGCGTAGTGAGGGTTTTGGCACAATGTGTCCTCATCAGCCTTCTTGGGCGGTCACATGGGAGCAGGGGGCGTTGAGGCCTACGTCTGCACGAGCATATTCATGCCGCCCCCCCCCCCCCAAGACTGAGCTGAAGGTGGTATGTATGTGTGTGTGTGTGTGTCTGTGTGTCACCCTGCTCCCCCAGGAGCGGCTGTACAAACTCCGCAGCCGATCCTGCTGCCCCATTTATCAGGGACAGGAAGTGAGCAGCAGAGCAGCTGAAGGTCGGCCGCAGGGGGCACGCAGGTGCCGCCCACAGACACTCGCCGCGCTCAGCGGGACGCCTGCCCAGCTCACTCTGCCAGACTCGCGGCCGGCGCTCAGCAAATATCCGCCTGGCGCACATCCATCCCCGCTCGCTGCACCCAGAGAAGTGCGGCGCGCTTCTGCCTATAGACGTGTAGAAATTGATGTGATGATGAACTTATGGCATAAATGGGAGAGCCAGTTTAGCAGCAAAGGTGTGTAATTCCGTGTCTGACCAGTAGGGGGACAGTGTCAATGCGACTGAATCTGCATGTAAACACATCCTGTGATTAAATGTGCTACTACAGGAGCTACTACAAAGAGTTCCCAGCTCTGGGCGGCCATTTTTAATACATTCTATGCAAATCAGGTCTAATAAAATTATTAGGTCTAATATAATTATTATTATTAACAAAACACATTACAATAAGGCTTATCTGGATATTTATCAGGGCACCCAACAGATAGACTGCATGCTCAATCACTTGGTCTATGTACATTAACCAACGTTAAAAATACTTATACACAGACAGGACAGCTCAGCATACTTTATATGGTTATGTAGTAGATTTATAGACTAAATGAAAGGCAAGGCAATATCTGTCCAGATATTATAATGTAAAAATGCATGAAATTTTAAGTTTCAGTACGACAGTTAAATGAGACTTTACACTGTTAACCTGCAGGAGGCAAATTGTGTGACTTAAGCTGCTACGGCAGCAAGCATGTAAGGGGGAGTCCCGCCCCATCTGGCAACCCACATAACGGCTGCCTGGCTTCCCCAGTGTCCCCCCCCCCGCAGCATGAGGGCGGCGCCCACCTGTCAGTCCCTATTCAGAGCCTCCCAGTTGCCATTGATTTGATTACCTAGCTGTTGATATACAAAGGCGGAGAAGCAACATCCTCAAAAACACAGGTTTCTATTACATTGTGAAGGACATTTAGTCCCCACAAAGTAATATAAACCCAATATACACACACACACACACAGCCCTTCATGCCTAATGTACAACCCACCACAATATGCACACACATCACAGGGTTACAGTTAGTTTATTTTAAATAATTCACCACCTTTCTATAATAATGAAACACTATAATGTCCAGCAGTTATTGTCTAAAATTCTGATATATAGCATCGCCTTAGCCTGAATCCTGGAGCTTTTAGGCCTTGTTTAAATTGGCTTTAAAAGGTGCTTTGGGCGATCCAGTTACATGTGGACAGCTGAGACACATGGCCGTTTCCATCTGTCTGTCACGCGTCTCCAAGGTGTCCAGCTGCCCACTTGTGTTCAGGTGTCGTTACTGCGTTCGTCACTTTCGCTAGAAGGTCAAATTGCCCCATGAACATTGTGATGTCCTTGTCCATGACACGTCAGGACATATTAGCATTTACGCTACAAAATATATGTGGTCAAATGCATCCCAGACCACCTCGGCAAGTGGTTAGTGATTGGATCACAACGCGACTTGCGAGCTGATCGCCCACGGCGCATTTTAAAGCCAAGGGTAAACAGGGCCTTAGATTCTTAGTGTAATAACGTCAGTAGAACTAGCCTGAATCACAAAAAACACAACTCTGAATCCACCCTAAACCCTAACATGACATCCCTCTCTGTTTCTTCTGTACAGCACAGGCTGTAGGGATTTGCTGCAGCTTGTAGAGAAACAATCGCGGGCCGTGAAACATCCCTGCCTTGCCGAGTTCACACTAAAGCACCAATATCCTTTCTAAACTCAGCAGAACGATCTTGTACACAGTAATTTAAGGCAGGTCTGACCTCATACCAAAGCTCTAAGTATGAACAAATTTGCACATGCACTTCGCTTACCCTCTCATGCCCTGGAACTGCTGTTTTCATACACAGCAAAGGTATTTGCATCCTGAAAAAGCTTTTAAATGTTCAAAGGTTTCAAATGTTTACAAACACTACAGATACTACTTTCTGCAGGGTATCTTATTGCAGTTACACACTCAAATAGATATTTAACGGCAAAAATAAGGAAGTCTGAAGAAAGATCAGAAATAAAGAAAAAAATTATGCACAATATTTTAACGGGGAAATAAAGTTTCCCTAACATGGAAACCTATTTATATCCAACATTTCCTTTGGAATTGAGTAAACTAAGTCAACTACCTACCTAACCTACCTACCTACCTAGCCATTCTGGTTAAGCACCAGACTTTGCCCCCTCTTTACTGAATAAACTTCAGAATTATTTTTCTGGAAGCAAATCTGAAGAAAAATCATGATACTGGAAAAAACACCACCATAAAAACTACAAAGATGCCCTTGAAAATTAAAAAAGCAATTGTAGAGCTCTCTGGAACACCGCTTCTGGGTTGTCAACGAAGGGTATTTTTTAGAAAATAGTGGCTATAACTACTAAGACTCCTTCACACCCTTCACTGCAGTATCTGAAACGAAACTAAAAAATGCTTTATTTGCCATTTTGTACAACAATGTGTACAGGAACATAGGAATTGTTTCGTTTTTGCGTATCCCCTAGCTCTCCTCTAAGACACAGACATACATACAGACAAGAGCAAACTTGGGGATGGAGTGCAGGGTCAGAGCTTCATTTGGCGCCGCTGGGTAAAAGTGCAGAAAAAAGTCTCATATCCCGCAATGTCAGGACCAAAATACTGCCTGCTGCATAGTCGAGTTTTCCAAATAATTGAATGTTACTCTGAAAAACCAGTGAATTGTAACACTTTTCTTAAACTTCCCTCAATACTTTTTTACACACCCATTAATGATGATTGTTCGCTTATTTCTAGTAGGACATCTGTCGTAATGCAAGAAATATGAGGTAAACATCAGTGGAACAAGCAGAAACAATACTAAACGTGTCACTAGGTATACAAATGGACTGACATATTTATTGCTAGTTCAGTGCAAATTTTAACAAATAATGCTATTATACATTTTGCATTTTTAGACTGATATTTAGAATTGTGTGGAAAACAAGTGGAAGGGCACCAGACCCGCAGTCTCTGCCTGGAAAAGGACGTCTCTAAAAACTCAGAGCCTCAAGAAGAAGGAGAGAGAAGGAGAGGCTAAGGAGAGGTGCAGTGGGTGGGTGAGACCAAGGCTGGGCTTTTTAATCAAGGAGCTTTGCGTCATGCAAAAGTAACACAGCCCACACCCCTGAAGACCCCATCCCTACAGCGAAGTGGGGTCAGTATGGCAGAATCCAGCTGTGGGGATACTTTCTGTTAGCAGGGACCGATGATCATCTCAGAATTGAATGGAATACAGGAACATACTGCAAGGGAACCTGATTCAGTTTTGTAGGAAACGGTGAATTTGCTGTAGTGGCACAATCGACGTTCTGACCTCAACCCCGACAAGGATCTGTGGCATGCTCTGAAACAATAGTCCTCATCTGCTGTCTGAGCAAACCTGTCAAGAGGAGTGGCCAAACATAACTCCCTCCCAGAATGCAAAGCTGGTAGAAATCTCAGTCGTGTATAAAACTGGAATAAACAAAAAACAAAACAAAAATTCGAAAAATAAATATTATGCAGCAATATAATTAGCTGGGATTTATCCATTCTCTAATAAGTTTGAGGTTTATTCATTCAGAAGTTTACCACTGCTGTTTGTGCCTAAGTTGTAATCATTTATGTCCTCACTCACTCAGGCTAGTGTGGCATGTTTGTGAGTAAATTGATGAGTGAGAAGGAAAAAACCAAACAAGAACTGCTCACTGGAAGACATCTGTCTTCTGCTGTATGAAAATATTTCAAGCGGGTCTGGCTGCAGAATACTGGGCGAACTGCACTAGGGGAATCTCCACTGTGGGGATTAAAATCACATGACCTCCATTCCGGAGCCGGGCATGACGGAATGCAAACTTCAGGAATCACATGATCTCAACAGTACTGGATATGACATTATAACATTGAGAACCCGAGTTTAATAGTCCATTTTAAAATATATATTTGCTTTTTTTGGTGATATTACTGCAACATTGGGAATGGGGGTTAATAATCTCATTTAAATCTACATGAACAGGCGTTAATAGTCTATTTTAAATCTGCTATTTTGGAGTGAATTTCTCACCTTCATGTAGCTTAAGCTATTATGAGAAATATCCATCTTCATAACTGAAAATGAAACAAAATTCAAACAGCAATTGCTTAGTTCTCTTCAGCAGCATCACGATGCAGAGGTCATGTGATTTCCTGTCACGCAGTGAAGGTCATGTGATTTCTGGCCCCCACAGTGGAGATCCCCCTAGTGGAGAACCTCAGTGTTCTGCTGCCAGACCCATCTAACATATGTTGGATTCCATAGAGATGATTTTGATAAAAAGCACGTCAGAGAATCTGATTATACACCTATATAATATAATAATTATAATTTTCTATGTACTGTAATTCATGTTCTGTGAAATTCATTCTTAATAAAATTTTAAATTTGAGTTTTAAATAGGAGTGTGCTTTCAGTGAACCAGAAGGAACTTGATGGTGTGCTAAACAGGATGTGAACCACTGACTTGTCTTACCCCATAAAGACTCTTTCGGTAGATAATATAAAGTTCTGCTTGGTTATAATTTATTTTTGGTTAATTGTTTCAATTGTTTTATAAATATCATATTATTTTTTTGCAAAGATTTGAAGTTTTGGAGTCACATTCCATGAACCCTATTTCTCCCAGTGGATATGTTTATTTAAGTACACGATTTTAGTGAACCTGCGGTTTCTCAGGAATGCATTAGTCACATTGTAGCAGAACTGGCTGTACAGGAAATGGATGAATGGATGGATGGCTGGATGGGTGGGTTATCCTTTTGCAGGAATGAGTGATGTCTCATTTTTTCTTGAAATAATTTAATGGAGCAGTTTATAATCCAGAGATCTGCTGTTAGGATTGCATTGTTAAAAATACAGAAACTGCCATTTGCCATAACTGCCTGAGACACAGGCTATTTAACAGTACTGTATGCTACAGCACTTGAGCTATCTCTTCAACTTAATTTCTGTTTACTGTATACAAGCTACTTCTTAATGCTTTACATTATCATTTTGCAGCAATGAGTAATATTTCATTTGGCATGGAAATAAATTTTGATCCTGACTCCATATACGTTTGTGTTGGGTGGGGTGGAGGGGGTTAATTGAATATTATTTTAATAATGACTGGCACAATTCTGATAGTAATTCTACTTCAAATGCCCATCTCTAATGTAAAATATAGGAACACAGGACAGAGATGTGCCTATTACTTGCAATCCAACGACATTTAGAAACAGATTTCTGTCGTTATTAAGTCAGATAAGCTGTATAAAATGGCTTAACGCTGGTCAAAGTACACAGGACATCAAGCATTTGTTCCTTACAAAATGAGCCGCTATCCTATGAATGACTAATGTTACCAGAATCATAACTGCCCATAAATTGTAAGTAGTCACCACGTTTCTACCTTTTCTGCATTTCTGCATTTTACGTGTCACGTTAGAGTTTAGGATGGACACCGGGTCATATGGTTTGAGATTCAGGCAAGTTCTACTGACATGCTTTTAATAATCTTACGGTATTGATAATAACCAGAGGTAAAGAGCAACCCAGGACTGCATAATAATAATTCAGAACCTTTCTGAAATTATACGAAGTGCTGGCATAGGGTTTAATATTTCCAAAGTTATCAGCTGTGGTAGAACTAGGATGAGTCACATAGGAGATGGTCCGGTGACATTCCTAGTTCTTGGGGACCTGGGGAGAGGTCGAGGGCTGTCCTTCTAAGTCACAGTCAAGAGAAGCCAGGAGGACGTCTTGGCTTTACACACGCCAATGATTTTGGTGTCGCTTGTCTTTGACACCCAGGTCTTTAGGGCTATGCCTTATTGTGCCGCAATCCGCCGCAAAGACAGAGATGTTTTTGATGCTGCAATATGGCCGGTTAAGGAAAGGCCACCTGTGAAGCCTCAAAGAGTCATGACAGCTTGGCCAGGCGTTCCACCGAAAACATCTGCCGGGGCTCAGGCGGAATCTCAGGCTCAGCCATAAAGCTACTTGCTAAAAACAACAGCAGAAGCAATTCTGTCTACAGCATGAGCAAACGTCCTAGAAGCCTTAATGAGCCATATGAGGAAAGGGCCGCTGGCATTGCCCTAAATTCATTTAAAAACTCTAAATTCAGTTTATTGATTCAACACTCTTACTAGGTGATGATACAGCACATTTCTTTAATGCGGACAAATTCTAATATTTTAATACTGTCTACAAATACTGCACTATAGCTGAAAAAATTAGATATGCTAAAAGCTACAATTTGAGAACATTCTTGTGAGCGACATCATTATTAATTAAGTTTGCACAAGATCCACCTTATAATAGCAGAAACGAGGCATTAATCACATGCTCCTATTGGACAGGCAGGCAGCGAATCAGGCCTTGGTCATCCCTACGAAAACCACCAGTCATAATCCAATAAAAACGGATCTTGCCGGTATTCATTTGTTTGAAGTGTTAATTTTAAATGATTCTGCAAACCGAAAGTAATCATTCTAAATAGAAAAAACACAGAGTTCAATGGCGGGGGGGGAAAAAAAATTCTGGTTGCATGAAAGCAATCAAAAAGTTGCTGTCTTATTAGAGCACATCACGCTGACACACAAAACGGGGGAGACGAGTGTGTCTGCCCGATCCAGTCTTGAGGACTCACACGGCTTAAATTAGGAAGTGGCCTGCATCTGAGAGGTGCCAAGGGTGGCGTAGATTATAGCAGTGCAAGAAAGGCAAGCTTGTTATTCCTGGATAGACATGCGGAAAATTGCTTTGGAGGAACCTAAAGTTACACGCTGGGGCTAACAATGTAAAGAATATGTCTCATAAGTCACCTCTAGGTCAGCATCTCCTACCCACCTGGATTCGGCGCGGACGTTTCCCTGGAAGCGGAAACATCATTGACTTCACTTGACACTCCATCTACACGGCTTTAGTACTGATGGTCTATTTCATTGGCTTGTCCCCCATGTTTCTATGTGGCTTCCTACTTGACACGCATGTTGCATGCCAGAAGCCGGGTTCTCTTCTCACACAGCATCGCTCTTATCCTCACTCGCCTTGTTGGCTGCCACTGCTTCCATCCCACAGCTCTGTACACCAGCAACCCCTCACTCTTTATAAGAGACAAAGCAACTGATCTGTAATACTCGTTATTTCAAAGAACTAGCACTTTGACCCATAAGCAATATATGCTGAATTCTTCTTCTTCACATTTACGAACTGTAATGTTCCTGTACTTTTTTGCTCCATAATGACCCCCCTCCTCCATAGATGCACTTTCATCCGTAACTTGTACAGATTTATCTAATACCCAAATAGGGCTGAGCAGGACATTGAATGTTTACGGTATATTAACATATTTTCAGAACAAGACGTGGTCCATTAAGCATGTTTGTGGGTCCTTGAGCAAGGCCCTTAACCCCCCCTCCCGGGGCACCGCTATGGGTGGCTGCCCTTTGCGGAGAACTTACTCTACAAAGAGCAAGTTGAGGGAGTCGTAAAGACAATTTCCCCACAGGGATTAATAAAGGATCAATTATTATTTCCCTGTATGTGATCTGGATCCCGATGGCTGAGGACCTGAGCGGCTGGACCAGGCCAAGGGAATGGCAATGTAACATCTGGCTGCGGCAGTTAGATGGCCTTTTCCAGAGGGTGGGACTGGACCGCATGTCGGCCTGGGGGAGAAGTCAACCGGGATCCTGTTTCGTTATGTGTTGGCACAGCAGCATGCTGTACCAGTACAAGCTCCTCAGTCTGACTTGTCCTGACCTGATAACACTTTCCTGGTCCATATCACCCAGCACTATTCCTAGGGCTCTACTGATATGGAACCACAAAGGTCCGACCTGGGCCTCTGCCCGTGTCCTTACAGGCTATGTTCTCCTGCTAACCCCGCACTTCCACTCCTTACAAGAAGCGGGCATCTGCTTCGATGCCAATTGTATGCTGACAGTTTGCTCAAATGCCATCTGATTATCCTGCTCGCTGCCAGGTAAATTTCCTAAACCTCACATCTATTGTTGAGGTTTTAGGCCAGCTACCACCTCCCCTTCCCGTCACGTCGGAACCCCAGGAACTGGCCCTTCCCTGCATGTCCCATAACCCCGCTTTCAGAGTTCAGAGTTTCTTTATTTATTCTTTCCATATATCCATAAAAACCAGGCCCTTCATCATTACCGGTCCAGGTGGGCTAACCCACGTGTGTCTGCAACACATCATCTCCAGCTCACTGTGCATTATGCACATAATGCCCGCATTACTCACCATCCCATCCTGACGTCATTCTCTTATGGTCTTTGAGGCTCTCTGCTCTGTCCACTTTCCCCACAGTTCTACCACCTGCCTGAACTGTACCTCCCATGCGGTGGCAAGAAATACTCTTAAGCAACAACCAGCCCATTAATGATCATCTGCGTAAATAAACGCCAGATCCAGCTCCTCTCGGAAAGGATCATACTGTTTATATACCAACTGTTTATATCTATATATCTAAAAAATACGTAGTTATTCTGCCATTATACTGAGCTGTACTTCTTTCCAGGTCTCTGTGTGAAATGCTTAGTGTGCAGTGTATTCTTACTGTGTACTTGTAGGCTGGGTAAAGATGGACACATTGCCGTTAGCAGATGTGCTGTATAGGTACGAATTTCGACAACTTCCCTGCACGACTTATACTGTAACTTCCCTACCATGGTGCAGCAGTTACACGTCCTGTGATAAATGCCTTAGGTTAGTGTTTCCCAACCCAGTCCTCAGGGACCCCAGACAGTCCATATTTTTGCTTTCTCCCGGCTCCCAACACAGCCTCGCCAGGTATTCTAAGTTCTTGATTGGTTGGAAGCCGGGAAGGAGAAAAAATGTGGACTGTCTGGGGGCCCCTGGGTACTGGGTTGGGAAACATTGCCTGAACGGAGTAGTAACATTTGTGCTCCAGCAGGAGGCGATGGCGACAGCAACAAGACTTACCATTGGAGTGCTTAATGAGGCATGACTCCTCGCCTCCAGTCAGCCCTTGGCCGTGTCTGCACCAACCCAGAGCACTTTCTCGCCATGCTCAATTTGCCGTGCCTTGTCCCCTCGGCGTCATGCTAATTACTACCACAAAACACCACAGAGCAGGATTTCTGGATTTAGCTAGAAAAATTCAATAGGCCGTGCGTCTAAACGAAAATATGTCATTATGGGGCCAGTCAGATAATTCTTGGAGTGCTCCACAAGCTAGAATGTTCTCCTTGATTGCTTAAGGTGCCACCCCCCAAGGACCACTATGCAGTTACTGAGACATACACAGTGAATGGGTACTGCAGGAGCACGTCCTCAGTGTATTAGCCAGGGTGAGGAACCTGATCATTTCCCAGTCAGCTAATAACAGTAGAGTTGAAATCACAGCTTTATTATTGGATTGAGAGGTCATCCCACAATTTTTATTTTTTGAGAACAGAAAGGACTGAGCTTAGCTTCCAGAAAATATCAGTGAAGAAAATTATTTCTCTTTAAAATACAAACTTAAGAGTGCACCTAAGTTTCCTACAGAATTTACAGAGTCTTAGGGAGAGGGTGACATTTTGAATACCTCACTGCTGCTGAGAAGTTTAGCACAAGGATCTTTTGCACATACAGGCAGTATTTCTGTACAATCACGTCTCCTTGGCACCGATCCCCACACAGGTCCAAAAAGCCAGGAATACGACACCTGATCCAGCAGGGTTGTTTTTTTCCCCATGAGAACACAGACATGAGCTGCATGCTTCACCAGATCAGCTTATAACTGAACAGTAACACGCAGTCCCGCACACCAGGGGTCCGAATCCCGGTTTTTCGGTTACGGCGCGGTTCCTGCCTCGATTCCGCATACGGCTGCTGAAGGCTGAGTTTTGCTATTCAAAGGGGAGTCAACATCTCTATAATTCGATTCCATCCTCTCAGCTAGTAAAGATGTTGGATTTGCTTAATTACTGATTTCCAAGCTTCTCCTCCGTAGCTGGTCTATCCACAATTGTGCAGTGATTTCCAGGACATGGGACCTGAAACAGCTGGCTGCTAGGGGTTCCAACACCTTTTCGTTCTTTCACTTTAACGATATGGAAATGGACAAAAAATGCAACACAATGAATGCATGAATTATGATTATTATTGATGTTGTTATTAACAATAATAACAATGAGAATAATCATAATACAATGTGTATTTCTCAGCCTTTTGTCATGTTTCCATCTAAGATTGGGTACAGGGAATTGATATCATCCCCTTCCTCCCCAGTATTAACCAGCTGAACAAGTGGTTGGCCATCCACTGCATTCCCAGTTCTTTCGTCTTCCACTAACCAGTGTTGGGTACAGCTCATACACTTCAAACAGTGATACGTAAACACGGAAGCTCATCATTTGTGGATGTTTCTTTACACACCTGTCAGTTGTCTTCCCACATCCCAGCAAGAATCCTTCTCTATTTCCTCATCTCATCTTTGATCATCTATATTTCAGATCCCGTTTTATCTTTCTGCAGGTGTGATCTGGGAACCTTACGATAGCAGCATCAGAGAGTAAGATTCCTAATTTAACAGCCAAAAATATTTTTACATATATCCCTTTCTTAAGTTATAATGTTAGCTAGGCTAGAATATGGATTCTGGCAGAACAAGTCAATGAATTAAATTATTTGTTTTCTGGTATAAAAGCACACTGTTATCAGTAGAAGGACAGTTTGTGATGTACCGTATAATGTGTGGTAACCCATGGAAACGAAGAAGAAAACAGGATAATAAAATTACAAAACAGAAAGCGCACTTTTAAACATCATTATCTTCTCAGACAGGAGGTAGTGTCTTTCCAGCCTGAATGCTGCCAGTGGGAGATGAAACCCTTGACGATCTCCACATGTCCTTCAGTAGGGCCATGATGCTGTGACCTTTGATAACAAGACCTGACAAGGTGCTGAGAGGCAGCCATGAGTAGATCATATTCTCTTTTGTTATTTTTTTAAAGCATGCATTCATCTGTATCCCAATCTCCCTCTTAATTAATGAGGAACGACTGGGGTAAGGAGCCAGCTGCTGTGCTGGCAGGGAGAGGGACCTGGACAGAGGATTGCAGAGCCAATAGGGAGAGGAACCTGGACAGAGGATGGCATGGCTGGCAGGGAGAGGGACCTGGACAGAAGATGGCAGAGCTGGCAGGGAGAGGGACCTGGACAGAAGATGGCAGAGCTGGCAGGGAGAGGGACCTCGTTAAAAGATGGTGGACTCGGCAGGGAGAGGGACCTGGACCGAAGATGGCAGAGCTGGCAGGGAGAGGAACCTGGACCGAAGATGGCAGAGCTGGCAAGGA
>JAODUD010000019.1:8348693-8364528 GCA_026784285.1 Stomatorhinus walkeri | reverse complement strand
GGAGAGGGACCTGGACCGAAGATGGCAGAGCTGGCAGGGAGAGGAACCTGGACCGAAGATGGCAGAGCTGGCAAGGAGAGGGACCTGGACCGAAGATGGCAGAGCTGGCAGGGAGAGGAACCTGGACCGAAGATGGCAGAGCTGGCAAGGAGAGGGACCTGGACCGAAGATGGCAGAGCTGGCAGGGAGAGGAACCTGGACCGAAGATGGCAGAGCTGGCAAGGAGAGGGACCTGGACCGAAGATGGCTGAGCTGGCAGGGAGAGGGACCTGGACTGAAGATAGAAGAGCTGTCAGGGAGAGGGACCTAGACAGAGGATGGCAGAGCTGGCAGGGAGAGGGACCTGGACAGAAGATGGCAGACTCGGCAGGGCTCAGCTGTGAAGCAACAGAGATCCTCAGGCTCCCGGATGGAAGAAATATAAAGTGAACTGTCCCAGAGATAGGGGTGGGGCTTAGCGTGAATTACCCCCCCATTATACCCCTTATTATCATGTTTGCTCCTACCAGCACATGTTCTTCCCGTCTTCGCTAAGCATTACAAATAGTCACTGATGACAATGTCTGGTTCAGAAAAGCCCCTGGCCTGCTGGTCTCTGGTGATACGAGAAGCAGAGCTTCTCTCCAAGCCTGACTGAACACACAACATCTATTCAGCATTCCAGGGAAAATAAACACTAAGAAAAAGGCGGCAACCGTCCCTAATGTGTTCAAAACTGAAATTCACATTAGAGGTTTTCCTTTGTATTTCTAAATGTCATCTTTTCTGCAGGATTAAATATAATATTGTACATGAAGGCTGATCAGCGATCAGAGTGAACGAGCACAACAATCATGCTTGCAGACGTTTGACAGGGCAGCAGACACGGTATGACTGAAATGGAAGTGAAAATGTTACAGTGAATATTACTGAGATGGACCACTGTGCCAGATCGCTCATGTACAGTGTCGTCAGAAAGTATCCACCCCCCCCACGGGTTGTCTTCTATTCAGCAGTCAAATTAAAGTGTTCATGGAATTATTTTTCACAAGCAAGACGCTCTGTAATTACAAAATTTATGAAAGCATATCGTTGCCTTCATAACTGTATTGACGGCGGCACTAGTAATGCAGTGGTTTGCATCTCTGGGACCAGGGTTCGATTGTAGAGTTTGCAGGTCCTTCCAGTGCTGTATTGAGATTTCCTCTGGGTTCTCTCCACCGTGCAAAACATGCCAAGATGAACTGGGGTTGCTAAATTGTCCATAGGTGTGAATGGTATGTGTGTGGTGTGTGTGGTGTGTGTCTGGCACTGTGTCCTGGGTAACTTGCGTCTGCAGCTTCTGGGTTAGACTCTAGACCCGCACAATCTTGCACTGGACAAGTGAGTATAGAAGATAAATATAGAATGTAATTATTTTTAAATGTACATCCATACAAACCTGTATTGGGTCGGTTCTGCTTTTCTGACAGATGACCACAAGACATAAATGAGCTCTACCAGGACAGATTTGGAATCCAGCTCTGATTACCTGCATAAACAGATAATGCTAATTAGCAAGGTAGCAGAACTGAAGATCAAGTTCTATATGGGGAACAAACTACGATAAAAGCCAAAAAAGCTAAGGATGATATGAAGACTAGCAAGACTATAAACATCGCTGGTGCAGCTAAGTCCAAAATGGAAAAAAAAAAGTGTGGTACGTCAGACACAAGACCAGTCTGTTTGATGAAATCAAACAGTTATCAGCAGAGAGAGAAAGATATCTCAGAAAAGAAAATTATGTCAGGCCTGGAGATCCATCACATACCTTCTGGGAAAGTGCTAGGTTTTGTATAAATGAGACACACGGCACATCACCAGAATAACACCACGCTGGAGAAGAAAGACACCTACTTTCAAGCTGAATATTCATGTCCAAAAACACTCACACAAAAACTACACATAAGCCACTGCAAAACAAGAAGGTCAGTATTGCTGGATGGTCAACACCTCTGTCCAGCTTTTGTGAGGCGTCCATACATATACACTCATGTCCAGCACGCCCTACGATAAGGCCATCAATTTTCTAGGCTGGACACTTCTGGGTGAAACTTCAGGGCTGTGGCTAGAAGACAGTCCCCTGTGATTTCATGAGTCTTAAACAACACAAAATAATATATCATGGGAAAAAATATTGGTATAAGAAGAATATCGTGGTCTAAAGACAGGAATATAATCCTAGGGTTATACGTTTATTTTCTGCACAAGTATCTATGCAACATTTACACAACTAACAGCAAAAGGAGCCTGAGGGTTCTCATTTAACACACATTTTTTTTTTTTTTTTGCTTTCCCCTCCCAGGATTGACTTGAAAAATAGATCCTAGAATCAAAATGACAATGAAAGCCCCGAATGCTGCATACCACCTTAAAATTAACATTAAATAGAAATAAACATGACAAACATGAGAAACAGTGGAAAGATGAAGAGTTTAATCTTCGCTGTTGTGTTTAATCTTTATTGTTGAATTCTTCCTCATACATTAAATGATATAAGTTAATAAATAATTTATTACTATTCTGAGCAGTTTTGTGCATTTAGTCCATTTTCTACATAAGGCCAAAGTCAGATCTTGAAAAAAAATATTGTTAAGAATCCATCTGTTCAACAAGGGTGCCAAAACTTTAAAAACACTAATAAAAGTCCTTGTGGCTACCATAAAACTAGTGCAATATTTAAAACAGTAAAAGATCTTGGAAAGAATTTTTGAAACCTTAAAATGGTTGGAGAAACTGTCCCCAAACACACTTGGAACACAAAATTTGAAATAGCTGCAGTAGATCTCCTGACACTTCACTCATGCTAACCATGCTACATGATTGGGGTTCTTTTGGTAGGCGGCAGAAATCCCAGGGGCCCGAACTCCAGGGGCCCGGTGCTGATCTCAGGTTTATGTATTTAGTGACGAAACTGGGGCTGCCGCGATGACTCGACGTAGTAGATGACGTCGACGCTGAAAATGCATCATCATCGATATTTTAAATCCACACGTGGTTTTAAAAAATGTTTTTCTTCAATTTCATTGTGTAATTATGGAAGCCATTCAAATTATCACGAAACAAAATGGTGATTTGAACACTGTGACGTTCGATGGCATACTGTGCCACAGTGGCTCCAGTGTTATGCACGAGCGCCTGAAGAGAAAACACACAGGCGAAATTCTGGATGATGGCCCGCCAGAGTAGAAACCACCTATCTATTCATATTTATACATTTCTATTAGCACAAATAGCATTTTAATATCTGATGTCCTTGTATGTATTAACAAATATAATAACATATTAATAATCTAATAATCTACAAAGAGTACTGTCACACCATCAACGTCTTTCTACCTAGTTTAACCACAATATGTCCTCTTTTAAAGGATGCTGTTGGCGACTGGGCGATTTCAGTACTTATCGCTTCCATGATTTACCAAAACAATTACTTGTGGCGCACTCCACTAACCAAATTTAATAAGCATACGGACACGCCGAATTTATACAGATTAATTGCTACCTTTTGGGCATCGCAATATGCATCTCATTAATATTTTAGACATACTACTATTCTGCTTATTGAATTGTGGGCGAAAATAATGTCTGTATAGTGGCGAAAATTCGGCGTCCATTATCTGAGGTGCTGCAATAACAGTTAAACTGTCGATTTGATTTTCTGTAGGAAAATGAATCGTTTTAGATTAATCAACCAATTGGTAAAAAGATTGATTAATCCATAGATTAATCCAGTCATTACTCGAAAGACTTAAATCAGATGCTCACTACAAACTATTTAGATTGCAATTTTAGTTAAAATATTATAAACTTTCATTGGAATTTGTCTTGATTCAAATTGCATGCAATTTGTTTACGGTTCTGTCACTGAAAGACTGCTGAATGCAAATATCGGCATGGTTTTGGTTTGTTGCCCCGGCTATTTGCTCCCTGTTTTTTGTTAACCTTTATTTAATCAGGCAAGTCATTAAGAACAATTTTTTATTTACAATCGCAGCCTGGCAAAAGGCAGAGCCTCTTGCAGGAAAGGGTGCAGGGGTGAAATGGGGTTAACTACAGCAATCTAAAACTTGCACGAGCAGGGAAGCAATTTGGTTTAAATGATGACAACCCATATACAGTACAATATAGATATAGTGGAAGTTGCATTTCCTGCCACTAAATCTTTATAATACAACAAGCTATTAATATTGTGGGGCCCATAATCATTTCTTGATCCCCCTCAGCACAAAATATCCTCTGGGAGACAACAACCATTCATTATAGTTTGATTTTGCTGGGTTCATTTTTTTCAGTTCAACCTGTCAAGGTGACGACACCAAACACCCGACGATGGCAGTGACGCTTAGCCTGTATACCTATGCCTCAAACAAAGTCTGCCATCTGATAGCCTACTGTTTGCAATGTCAAATGCAGCAGGTTGGCCATTTCATACATGAAAGTACTGCTGGAACATGTCAGGGAGTTCCTGTCCACTGAGGGCACCGTGGCAAACAGATTCCATGGCTCAACTTCACAGCGCCCAGGGCATCTTGATAAAGGTGGAAAAAAAAAAAGAATCACAGCTTGATTTGAGCAAACCGTTACATGCACAGACCCCCAAACTCCGACCTTGCTACAACCGAGGCTGCGCATATCAACTAGGAGTACAGGTGCATATACGGGGGACAGGTTAAGATCCACAATTAGAGTGGTGAACTGGATGGGAGTTAGGGGAGAAATTTGTCTTAATGGACCAGATACCCTATATTCAGTTCATCTGGTTCATTACTTCCTGTTTGCCCTTGCATCAGCTTCCTACCTCTGCAGGACCTTTTCTCTATAAAAAGTGTTTGCACACCAATCCTGCATTTTAAGGTGTAGATATTTCAGGGGAAAAGGTGGCAGCCAATGCATCCATATTTTCATCATTTTACTGCCTTAAAAGGGGCTCCTCAATAATAATTGAACTGCTTAGAAAAAAAGACACAAATTACTCGAGGAAAATCTTATTCTTATTGTTAGTGTCTAGTGTTTACATGTGTTTACATGGTAACAGCTCAGGTAAAATGACACTCAGTGATGTCACAGGCATAGAGCTTATCTGAAAGCCCTACTCTCCTCACATCTATGGCTTGGCGTTCGCGATTAGAGGCTGTTGCCTTGCTGAGTGAACATTCAAGTACATTTCATGTTTGTTTTCTAAGTGGTTAAAAACCTTGCTTAACAGTAACGGAGAGGTAAGGTAGAGAAAAGATGGAGCAAAAAAAAAATTCCCCAGAGAAGAGGCAGAGTGTGTCAGTCAGAGACCTCAGCCAATTCATCTATATAAGGGGATTTAAGAGGCAAGGGCCGGAACAGCTGGATTCAGAATCATCAAGCCCCTGGTTTCAGGCAGAATATCACAGGGACTCTGGAGTGATCAGCCTCTCGAGATATAGCCATGGGGAGGGAAAAAAACACACAATACAATCAGTTAAAGAATAAGGAACTCGGCCTTGACAACAGATCATCTTTTTAATCATTTGCGCTGCTCAGAAACGTGCGTCAGTGAATGACTGTAGCAAGCCGTTTGTTTAACTTTCGACTGAGAATCGGGAATCTGGTGGGAAGGGCATCAAAGAGTTTAGTTTAGCGGTAAAGTGACAGGCAATGTTGTAAAGAAGAGTCATACAGGGTTATATGAACCTGACGCACAATGATTCTAATGATCATCACTGTTATGGAATAATTCCCATAATGTGCTGCGCTACTGCTGCTTTACGAGCACAAATATGTCTGTACCAGGCTTTCCTACAGTTTGTATTATATACATTATATATATTTTTTTACATTTTCTTACATTTAAATTCTCATTTTATGTGAAAAACATGTCATTAAAAACAGATAAACTGAGTGCCATTTAGGATATTGCTACAAAAACTGATGTCATTTAACAAACATTAAAAAAGTGAAATGATCGATAAGTTGGAATTTATTGCAAAGGTAGAGTTCCACAGTTTCTCTCTCACAAACAAGCACACAGGTGCTGAGAACTGCAGGGTGCAGACCGTGCCGCCCTAAGGATGCTCCTACACCACCCTATAGAGACTGTTCTATAATCCAGCTCCACAGGTTTCCGTGGCAACAACAGTTTGGACTGGTACCAGTTCCAAGCTTCTCTCTATAGGCTTTCCTGAAAAATGTAGACCATAAATTCATGCATTTCAGGTTTCTACCTAAATAACTGCCTTGTTTCCCCCCAAAAATGAAAAAACAGTAAACATTTGAGTGAAATGTCTAAAAAGACGCACCAGACTTTTATATGTGTAAAATCCAATAAAACGATTTATGGACTGAATGTAAACTTGTATGCTTGCAGGAGAGAACAAAGGCTTGCAAATAAGGAGCAACACAGGCAAGAATTTCAATGCATGTATCCACTCTTAAAACAAATGGAAATATACAAAACAGACAGCATCACAACACTAATTCCATCCATCATCTACACCCGCTTATACTCGCGGGGGGTCCGGAGCCTACCCAGAAGCAACGGGCACGAGGCAGGGAACAACCCCGGACGGGGGGCCAGCCCATCGCAGGGCACACCCACACAGCATCCACTCACACAGGCACACCTACGGGCAATTTAGTAACTCTAATCAGCCTCAGCATGTCTTTGGACTGTGGGGGGAAACCGGAGTACCGGGAGGAAACCCCACGACGACACAGGGAGAACATGCAAACTCCACCCACATGGAACCCAGGCAGAGACTCGAACCCAGGTCCCAGAGGTGTGAGGCAACAGTGCTAACCACTGCACCACAATACTAACGCATGGTCTTCAAATTAAGCACCTTTAATGCTAACTTGACTGCAACACTGTGCTGATTAATATGTTGGAGAAAACTGGCACAGGTTTCTTACAGCAAGGCCGTGTCTGGTTGACCGACGGCATAGAACTAAAAAAAAAAAACACACAGAAAAAAACACACATTAAACAACTACATTGTGTTTTCTTTCAAATATGAAAGTAGTACCTCAGGATACTCAGAGCACTGATGGGAAATTTTCAATGAATTATGCTTTGGGTTTGGGATTTTATATCCCTTATATTAACAAATAAAAGAATAATCACTGTTTTCTTTCATATTTCTCATGTATAAATAAAGAGAATAGCCTAAAGCTATAAAATAAATGAATTTTAGCACATCCTAGTGGAGAGCCATGTCACTCACCTGCACTGGTAAATGATTCATTGGCTAGCCAGCCTCCACAGCTGGGCCAACAAAGCTAAACTGTGGAGGATAAATCCTGGAATCTGATTGGGTCAGGGATTTTGTTTTTTAATGGACCATCATTAGGGCTGAGGTAATCCAACTTCTTTTTAAAAGAAACTACCACTACGCCTGTGGTTGCAATGACCTATAGTAAAATGCATCTTGTATATTACAGAAGGGACCATACAAACCAGGAAACACATAGTTAAATCCAGCCCGAGAAGCATTTAGCAGTAGTTTTAGTGAGAAATTCTCTGATAAACCTCATTATGAGCAAATATCTGCAGAAGTGCACAGCTGGAAAAAAAAAATCAGAATAACAAAGGGAATCATGCCTAATAAAGCACAGATTACTGTTTATAAAACACACGCTGCAATAAAGCATGTTGTGACAGTAACAGAGCGGGAAGTGTTGGGGAGGGGGGGGGGGGGCATACTGACAGATCTCAGGAATTAAATGCAAAGTACTGTTGAAACTCCACTGCATGCAGAGGCTTCATGGGAAAGCAGCATGCGCACGGTCACTACTGCAGAGACATGATCCTACATGCAGTGCGCGCTTACAGACACTCCCTGACGGCTCAGCGCAGCGCATCTTCAACTGTGTAATTCTACTGAAGATGCAGCGTTCACTCCCTGACGGCTCACCGCAGCGCGTCTTCAGCGGTGTAATTCTACTGAAGATGCAGCGTTCACTCCCTGACCGCTCACTGCAGCGCGTCTTCAGTGGTGTAATTCTACTGAAGATGCAGCGTTTCACTCAATATGCACATTTTTACAAACACAAGACTCATGTCCTGTATCGCTGTCCCCAGCATTCTCCGTGGCTGCGGGTGCAAACTGGGCCTCTGATCTCTATACTCTGCAGGCGTGTGCATTCCAGTGTAATTTTATATTTTCCATTTTACTGCGACACTGAAAAAAAGGCATGTGGCACAGTGGGCTAAGCCTCTATGCCTTTGGAAGGTTGCCGATTTAAGCCCGACCTTAACAGAAGAGTCACATGTCGGTGGGTCCTCGAGTAAGGTCCTTAACCCCCAGCAATCACCTACATGAGTGACATGGAATGCAAGATGGACAGGCAAAGAGAAAATTTCCCCATGAGAGATCAATAGTGCAATTATTATTTTCCTTGAGAGTACAGCAACCACAGCAATAAAGGGAATGACATTTTTCTAAAAACCTAAAAAAAGCTACGACTATCACATGTGAAATACCACCTTCTTCATTTGCACTAGAAAGTTTGTTTTCATCGACAGGTGAGGTAAACAAAAGGAATGCGATCAAAGAGCTCGTCCCTAATTAAAACGGGGACAATTTAAATGGTTGCCTTTGCTTCATCATCCAATAGCTATTGAACGCCTGAGAGATCACCTCTATGCTGACTGGGAGTCTGCCTGCAATTACCGTGCTAAAGAAGGCATCACTGTTTCTAGAGAGGAGTTTCTGGATTGATTTACCCCCCCCTTCCCATTTGTTTTCCCTTCTTCTGCACATAGACACCAGGTGGCACGAACATCACTTTGATTCATAACAGCAGGTATTTCAGTGAAAGATGTGTATTCATTAATTCAACGTGGGGATCATTCGTGCGGCATCTCACGATTAATCCTGGTCAGTGTTGGAGGTGAGGGGGGTGGAGAACCTATCCCAGGTTGCTGAGGGCACAGGGCTGGGGTACATCCTGCACAAAATGTCAGTCAAATGCGAAGATGTAAATATATGATTACAAGGCTTAAGGCTAATTAGGGGTGATAACAACAGATGGGACACTATTTGTTTATTTGAAATGATTAAGACCCCATCTTTAAATGCCATAGAAACAATGGTCTGCAGGTACTATTTTGACAAGAGAATCAAGGACTCCATTTATTAGCATCTCAAATTCAAACAACTTCAAATGTTATCATACATTCCGATATTCACACTAATCTGTACCCACTCCATAAACAGATTTCATGATGATGACATTTCATTAATGGGGAAATTCTTTTTTGGCCGACGTCTTCCTGCTCTTCCCGAGACACACACAGACGCAGATGCAGGTGAACGCAAGGTCATATATGTATTAAAATTGCAGCAAGCAATAACCAGACACAAGAGATAAAACCCAGGCAAAAAAGTTTCAGTTTGTCACTCAGTATAACTCAACAGATCACATCTTGAAAGCCAATTTAAAAACATACACAGGAAATGTGACCTTGATCAAAGGAATGTTCACACTGTCTTAGGTCTGGAAGAACAACATCAATGGGTTTCGCAGTCCACGTCTGTCATGCTCCTATTGAAATGGGAACCTCCTGCAGAATCTTTCACCCCAGGTCGACCTGGAAGTGCCCCAGGGCTAAAGAGTCTCTAAGATATTCCCAGAGACTCACACTGGAGGTCGAAGGGCTGGAAAGGATCTGATCTGAGCTGTTTTTTAGCTGCCAAGATACTGCTGTGCCTTAAATAACAAGTAGGTGACAGAAAGGCAATTATCAGTATTAAAGCAGCACAGTTTGCAAAGTATCTAGTACGACATTGTCTAGGGTCCTTACAGTAACAGCGTTACATCAGTAACTGTCCCTAGATACAAATTTGGTGACATAGGCACACAAACACACACACAAGCTATTTACTACAGGCTCTGAGACTCTAATACCTTGGCCACATCAGTATATGAGAGAGAGAGAGAGAGAGACAGAGAGAGAGTGCAATCCCCGCTTCACCTTCGCTCCACCCCTCTACCTTATGTACAGTACAGTAACACCCAGATGCTAAAGGCCAACAACACAGATCCTTCTGTAGTTCTCTTCAGGAGCTGGGTCACCTTAACACAGCTGTTTTGCCTTTCCTGAGGACTGCAATTCCCAACACTTACTGTCATTCTAAACATTTACCCACTGTCACAATTAGGGGGCTGCTCTCAGCTGTCACGGTACTTGTGCACTGCATTATTATTATCAATGTTTCCCCTCAGTTTACACTGCTGTAAAATTATGTCAAATAGGAAAACCTCCAGTTCTAAACCAGCACCACAGGCTTGATTATTAAACACGTCTTTCACATTTTCACCATAGTGTAATATGGACTGTGGCTTCACAATCCCAAGTGAGTCCTTCAAACCATCTGGTTCACAACTTCTGTCTCCTCCCATAATTAAACACACTTCTGTCTATACAAGTAATACATTAGACAGAAGGTAAATAGCCATTTCTTAAGCACGGAGCTCACTTTTCTATATCAGTGTAGTTTGTTTTGCATTGTTTCAGGTTGGGCAATTTCAGAATGTTGGCTGAGAATAATCAGAGCTTTTCACTAAAATCTCTTGCCAGTAAGAACTAAATTAGTATATTTTTCTTTGCTGTTTTTGTAAACGCTAGTTTTAATGTTTTCATGCAGTAATTAACATACATTTCAATAACTTGAAACCAGAGAACTAGAGAACTGGACGGGCAGTCTCAAAGCCGCACAGTCAACCCACGGAGCGGATCGGCGACCTGGGGAGCAGGGAAGGCTTGCTAGGGCAAAAAAAGACAGTGAGGGGAAAAGCAGGGTGACCGCCAATGTCTGAGCCCCAAGCGGGGAAAAGACACAGGGGATGGGGTTAGGTGCCAGTGACCCTGACGGAGCATGACTGCATGTGAGCAATAAAAAATAACCTAAAAGTAGCTTGAAAGATCCCAGTGACCCAGGGGCCCAGGCCAGGAGCATGTGGCCTGTGCACAGTACAGCATTACAGAGACAGACAGTGGCCCCCTTTAGGATACAACACTCTGCTGCAGAGCTTAATGCATCTGCTGATTCAGGTTCTCCCAAAGCCCAACAGCGGTCACACTCAAACCGCAAATTCAAAGTGCTTTTTTGGCAGAAACCCATACTATAAATACCGTGAAAGTATATTACAGCCAGATTAATTAGACTAATCAGCTAATTAAAAATTATAAATCCTCAAGTACCACAGTAATGGATAACTCAGCCTGTTAATCTCTCCTTGTTAAGGGACCATAGACAACCACGGAAATAACAGATTAATTGATTCACGTTATACGTTACTCATTAGTAAGTTACTCATCAGTAAGTGATGAAGGGGGAGAGAGAGAGGCATTAACCAGACACTCCTGCACCCAATTGATCAATTTTTAAATGAACAGATATTCAACAACAGGATGCTTTGATTGTAACGCTGAAGCGTTTCAGGAAACAGATGCACTGCGCCATGGATTCGGACAGACGCCAGCCGATGGAACCGGCATGGAGATGAAGGGAAAATACCTACTGGAGGACATCTGAGAGACGTCTGGTGGTGGCACCATCCCAGAGAATGGCTCACAGCAGCGCTTTTTAAATGGCAACCTTGACTCGCATGACAGGACGTCGCTCTTGCCAATTCATAGTGTTCTGTGGGGACTCTGTAGTTCCCTGTTAAAGCTTGCCTGAGACTTTTCGTTAGGAACCACTTTCAGCTGTAACACTGATTAGATGCACAGGGGAAGCCTGAATTACAGGTGTTGGTGCTACCTTTCCTTTCTGGTAATTCCCCACTATCGATGCTCTTCTTCAATTTGCCAGCTCATTCACAGGCAAAAACGACTTTTGAGATGTGGTAGATTTTGAGGGAACCCTATCAGACGTCTTCCACGGTCATAATATCTGCTTGACCTCTTTACCAACCACACTGTACAGTAGAGCTGAAAGGTATAGAGAGAATTTAACAGTGCTGATAAGAACTGGTGCTTACTGACCTAAGTTTGCTGTGATGTATCAGTTTTCTATGCAATTACTTCCCCTACTATTCAGTTTCATCCTTCCATTCCATGGCATTCACTGTGCCCTTAAAAACTACAACTCCCATATGCCATGTTCAGCCATGTACTTCCACATCATCCAGGTTGTACTCTTTGCCCTCAAACCCTAAGTGGCATGCTGGATGTGTGCCAGATATAAAGCTATGCCAACATAAAAGCGACATATTCCACCACTTAAAATACAACGATGTCGCTGAGAGAGAAACTGATGAATGTACCCATAGCCAAATCAATTCCACTATGCAGCTGTTCGTGATGCAAGCATTTAGTAATGCCATTCAGTACGAAACACATTCATTCAAGATAACTGAGGCCATTAAATACTTCACAGCAAACAACATACTCATGTTGCGTAATACATACGGGATAAACCACAGCGAGGGGGTGGTTAGCTTGGCGTTGGCCCGCGATACACTAAGTTGTCGTTGATTATTTTCATATAACCACACAACTCAAAGTGGTTTATCCCACTTCATATCATGCCTAATGAACAAAAAAATAACAGAATAAACTAGTCACGATTAATTTCTTAGAAGAAAATTATTTCAATAAGCATTTAACAATGTTCAAATGTGCTCGTAAAAATACAGCCCCTATAAGGATAGAACATCTGGTCAAGGCTACTCAACAGGCAAATCTGTTAAGTTACCATGTAAACTGTAAACACACTGGTGCTTGCATTTTGAATAACTGCTTATTTAGGAGTAAAACATCACACAGGTTTTTATATTAGCATGTTTAATAAAACATATAGAGGTATTATTAGACTCCTGAAGCTACCCGTGCGGTTACGTGAAAATAGGCACCACCCACGTGACATCTCTGGACCAGTATTTACCAAATCTGTGGTACAAGGCCTTCATTTTCAGGGAACTGCAATGATATTCTAAATTGTTCAGGGTAAAAAAAAAAAAAAAAAAACGTGAATTTTTTGTTATCGAGGTAAATGTTAAAGACATCACGATAATGATTTTAGGTCATGTTACACAGCCATATTGTACTCACTTAAGAGTTAACAGTTTATGGTTAAACATGACGGCACAGTAACTGGTGCACGTTTCTCATATCGAGTGGACAAGGTGACGAGGCTGTACAAAAACAGTCAGGTCTGTGGCTTGAGAATCAGAGTCTTCTCCCCCGAGTCTCCTTCCAAACTTGCCAACTGCTCAGAAAAAAGAGTGAGCCTCGCTGTAAACAGACCAGCCCGCTACAACAGTGAAGTCATCCTGCGGAATCAAGGAGAACTTCCGATTGGTTCCCTTGGATAGCGAGCCGGTTCTCGGCAGGAAGTCAGCTGCCGCAGAGTGGGTTGGGTCCCACCAGACCAGGTGTGCATGCAGTCCACTGGAGTACCTGCAGGTCCTCCATCTCCAGGCATCCCCACTCTGCAGTGCCCTGGCACCAAGCTGCCCAGGAGTGATTAATGTACCATAGCACTCTGGACATAATGCCCTGTGATGCTGCAGGTATTACACACACTGTGGAAAGCAGCCAGAGAGTCTTTCCTGACTGTACAGAGATCTGCTCACGAAGCTGTCCATCATAGGAGGAATGCAAGACGGAGCTCCCCAAAGGACTGACTATGACCAGAGTCATTACAGAAAGATGGCTCTAATATGCACAGTCATCTATTGCCCCATTTCAGCAGCACAAAAGGAAAGCGCTCAAGTGAAAGGTGAAAGTGCCCACGTGGTGCGTCAGTGTATCCGACAAAGCAGAAGCTTTACTAAGTTATTCTAGGGAGCAGCTTTAGATGTGGCCGGGAAGGAATTACCAGTTTAAACACAGCGATTCCAGTTCATGTTCTGGCATAAGTGTGATTGAAAAGGGCCTAACTGTGACAAGAGAATGGAAAACTTGACACAGCTGGTCATCATATGAATGGCAGGATGAGTGAATAGGGGGCAGCTGCATGTTAGGAGGCTGGGGGAGGCGTGTGAGACGTGGCCACGCCCTGCCACCGCCTCACTGGCCCATGGCAGCAGGTACACGAGGGTCGCTTCATCTCATAGTTCACTGTTCCGATGGCGTTCTATTTGAAATTTAACTTTACTGAAGGACACTTACAACGCGACTTTCAAGAGTAAATCAAAGAAAAGCACAACGGATGATGCAACAGTGGAGAGCTGGAGAATTAATTAGGCACATTTTGATAATCTCATTAAAGAGAATGGAGATTGTGGCTGGTTCCTCCCCCCCCCCCCCCATGCTTCATCAGTTTAAAGCAAACCAGTTGGAGTTGGGGGAGTGTGTTAATCTTCAAGTCTCTCACTTCACCTTGGGTTCCCGATCATGTCAGGGATTTAAGAACAGAAAGTCAAGTGCTTCTAGCTAGGACAGAAGGTCATAACGGCAGTCTGAAGAACACGGTGAAGTCCAGCACCAAGTCCAGCACCGATCGAATGCTTGTTACCCTCAAATATGCACAAGAATTCTGATAGAGGCAGTGACCCTACTGGAGACGATGTCACTTTGCACAGAGAAGTCCAAACACAACAGTCAAAATACAGGCTGGTTTTCAACTACATTGATTGGTTTACAAGGCATTAAATGTGATATGAACATTTGATTTACATTTGGTGGCTGACAAGGTTAAGTCAGTCATCTCAGAGGTCATTCAGACATTCCTATTCATTCGTACACTATTGTATTCACCATGAAACTAAGGCAGCATAAATAACACCCCCTGCCTTGTGAGTTCCAGGTGGTTGGGTACTTGATATACAAACGCGGTTCGGAATTATTTGAATTTTGCAGCCAGGGAAGGTTCTATTAAGGAAAGACCAAAAACGCATTGTTAATCATGTTCACAGTGATCCATAGAGATGCTGTGGATGCTGCTATTCTCATCCATCATCACCAGGATCAGAGAAATTAATACATATATTAAAAATAAATAAGAAAGCGCGCCTCCCTCCCAATCAGACATGCATCAAATGGCTCTCAAGACAGAATCTGCGAATTAATTCACACAGAGACATTTCCTGCTTATTCCGGCTCTGGCTTAATTATGCTTCGCTGCTGGCTGACTAATCTCCAGTAACACAGCTAAGCAGTCAGCAAACTGCAGCTCTTCAATGTTTCTTAGAAACGTCATAAAAATCACATGTTCAGGCTTTTGGAAATTTGCCCCAGTGACGGGGGACAAAATCTGGGGTTATTCTCGGCCTGAAGTTTACAGGACACCTGCAGGAAATACGCTGTGGGGTTTTCCTTCCTTTGAGATTTTTTTTTCCCTGTAATTTTAAGGTGTGAACTTCGACTATAAATGTGTATGAAAAAATTCCAGGTCCCAGAAACACAAAAAGTGTTAAAGTCTAAAAGAGAAACCGAAAGCCCAGAAAGACATGAGGTTTCAGAAAATACGCTAGTAATGACCTCGGTTATACAGCAATATCACTGCATTCCCAGTGACGTAAGAGGATGTCAAACTTCAGCTCTGTTGTGTGTATATTTCCAAGCACCATTCCCCTGTGGAGTTACCTGGTGGCCTTTGCTGGAGAGATTAAGGAAAATGTTATTTCTCCTGATTTCAGCTGAATCCCCCCCACCTGAAAAATACCCTGCAAATGGCTTTGTTTGCAAAATTGTGCCACGTGGGACCAAATGTATTGACAGATTACCATACTGGGCTTTTGTTAGCAGTTACGATATAAGGACACAATCTGGAGGGAAATGTCTGAAGAAGGGTAACAAACTTCTAAAATTCTAAAATCCATCCATCTCATAACCGCTTATGCTGGTCAGGATGATGGGGTGTGGGGGGGGGGGGGGGGGTGCCAAACAGCC
>JAODUD010000019.1:8331813-8347096 GCA_026784285.1 Stomatorhinus walkeri | reverse complement strand
TGTGCTCTTCCGATCTTACACCACCACCACCACCCCCCCCCCCCCAAAAAAAAAAAAAATGGAAGCCAAACAAGTCGTTTTGTTAGTTATTGTTGGGGGGGTACTGACAGATCAAACAGAACCACGGCATGTATATAATTCATTATTAATACTGGCCAGCAGATCGGACTTTCGTTTTCCACAGAATAAAAAAAATGGTGTAACGTTATTCTGCTAATAAGTGCTGCCAAGTTTCACTGTTGGCACTGGCAATATTAAATAAAAGTATACCGGTTATTAAATTTTCCTATGTAGAAAAGCAAAAGAAGAGAATTTATTAAAGCATTTAATGTAATATGTTGGACATAGACAGATGTATAACTGTCTGTGCTTTTGTAAGCTTTCATGCTGAACGCAGTGTAAGAGGAGGGATTCTCCCCAAGATATACAGGAAAAAGTATCGGGGAATGTGGCCAACTTTCCTGGCATTCTGAATCCATGGGCATCACACAAGATGGGTTAAATGGACGTCTGAAGCCTCACTAACGAGCGGATTTTGGGTGTGTCTATGTCTATGGGAATTTTTGCCCATTCATCCAAAAGAGCATTTGTGAGATCAAACACTGATGTTGGATGTGAAGGCCTGGCTCACACTCTCCGTTCGAGGACATCCAAAAGGTGTCTGATGGGGTTGAGACCAGGGGTCTGTGCAGGCAAGTCAGGTTCTTCTACACCAAACTCACCAAAATATGTCTTTATGGACCTTCCTTGCACAGTCATGCTGGAACAGAAAAGAACCTTCCCAAAATTGCTCCCACAAAGTTAGAACCATAGAACTGTCCATTGATATGCTGAAACATTAGGAATTTCTTTCACTGGAACTAAGGGGCCTAGCCCAGCCCTTGACAAACAACCCTGTACTACTATCCCTCCTCCACCAACTTTATAGTTGGCACAATGCAGTCAAGCACGTAATGTTCTTCTGGCATCCGCCAAACTGAAACTGTTCCATCAGACTGCCCGGAAGTGTGATTTGTCACTCCACAGAACACGTTTCCCCTGCTCCAGAGTCCAGAGGTGATGTGAGGCTTGCACGCAACTGCCCAGCCATGGAACTCCATTCCATGAAACTCCAGTCACACAGTGTTTGTGCTGGGGTTAATGGTTATTGTCAGAGGAAGTTTAGAACTCTGTAGATAGACTCAGAGTGTAGGTGACTTTTGGGTACAATGCATCTCAGCGACCCCGCTCTGTAACTTTAAGTGATCTGCCACTTCGTGTCTGAGTTTCTCTTGCTCCCACACTCTGCCACTTTGCAATGATACCACTTACAGTTGACCATGGAATATCTAGCAGGGAAGAAATTTCACAAAACGGACTTATTGCAATGGTGGCATCCTATGACAGCACCCTGCTTGAATTCACTGAGCTCTTCAGAACATCCCATTCTTTCACACGTTTGTAAACCTGACTGCATGGCTAGGTGAAACACCTAAATTCATTGATTAAGAGGGGTGTCCCAATACTTTTGTCCATACAGTGTTTGTAGACATCGGCCAAAGACAAGCTATGGCAGGTGCTGTGAGGGGATTGTAAGTGCCCAAAAGTTGCAGTTTGTTCTCATATCTTTGTTTTTTCTGTTGATAGGTGATATCAATATTCCTTGCTTGTAACACACGGAAAATTACCAGACCTCTGCTGCAGGTCTATGGAGTGCTCACTGTTGTCCGCCATGTTGGAAGGGGTTTCCCCTCCAGGTTTTCCAGCCAGTCATGTGACCGAGGACTATAGACAGGCATATTCAATACAAACTATGCTATCTGTTGATCGTGTGTGTTAGTAGCTGCTAATATTTAGCAAACGGCAAAATGAGAAAAACAAAAAATATAAGCCAGATGTCATCTTTAAAACCATCCAGAATGGTTCCTGTCGTGATCCGTCCGTCCGAGCCTCGTGTGTGCCACGCCCCCCTTGCTGCCCCGTGTTCAATCCTGCTGGAAACCACCTCTTGTCAATCCGTGATTGATTCTGTTCACCTCTTTCGTATCCGTCCATGCCTGTCTCTTGTATTTAGTACGCGTCTGAGTCAGTCTCCCAAGAGTAGTCATTGTGGTGTCTCGTGGCGTTTACCCCATCTATGTTTCTTAATAAACCCCGTTTCCCTGGATAAACCTGCATCTTCGTCTTGCCTGTTCCACGCCGCCGACACCCTGGCACAGCGCCGAACCGTACGTGACAGGTTCCAGCTTTTAACAATAATACGCACATGAAGATCTCACAGTTGAAAACAGAAATCTGTGTGATTTACATACTGTGTGCACCATACCTGCAGCCAGAAATGAATTTTCAAGGGGTTATAATCTCTTTATTTTACTACCTGGCTATGTGCTTGGGTGGAAGCAAAGAAATTTTGGGGGTGGGGTTAATCAAAGTAAAACAGTGTTCAAACTGCAAAGTACGGCTGCACAATAATGCAAAAAAATAAAATTACAATCATTACTGTTATGGTCAATATTGAGATTACGATTATTTAACATGATTTCTCACTGACTGGAAATATTGTGCGTTTATTGAATTACAAAAAACTTTAATAATGGATTTCCTAAGTATAAAGATGTATTTCAACTGAGAAACAAAGAGTGGCTGGAAAGGGTTGCACTAGATTTATAGTATAGTAATAAATAAGACAAAATGGGAGCATTATAGTGAAACGAAATGTCGCACAATAAGAATTATCTTACTTATTTTATTTTGATAATCGTTGGAAGCCAAAGCAGAAATTAAAATTTGATTAATTGCCCAATCCTAGTGCAATGTGGCGACAGGTGGTAACGACTGTTTTCCGATTGGCTTTCATCTCTCTGTGACCCTCACCTGAAATTAATTTCCGTGTACGTCACCCACCTGCTGCTTCTGCCTCCCACGCCAGCTCCTCTTATTTTATTTGAACCCCTGTCCCCACCCAGGGCCCCCAGTAAACCTGTTCCCTGTGACCTGTCCCCGGATCACGTGATTCCGTTCATTGTCCCAGCTGTAGCGATTGTCGCAGAATATATCTGTATGTTAAAGGCCTTATTCACTTAATGGAAAGAAATACAGTGAAAGTGCAGTTTAGATTGTTTTACAGTGACCAGAAAAAAAAAATGTGTGTTACAAAGCAGAGGCATCTACAGAATGAAGACCCTCTCAGCTTCTCAGAATGATTAAATTCAGAGATTTGAGTCACTTAAAGCCCCCCCCCCCCACCTTCACACGAATTCTTGCCTCCTGGATGCTTAAGTAAAACTGTATTTCTGAGCCGCGCATTTTAATGAGTGATATCAAATTTAAATAATTTACGACCTACAGCAGCACTTGAATTGCAAATAAAAGGGGAAAAAGATTCTAGCTAAAATATTTAAGTATACAAGACAGTTTAAAGTCCAAATGATGTACAGTTGTCAGTTTTGAAATGAGAACAATATTTCTTACCAAGAACACTGCTTCCAGGTGCCTGATTTTCTCCTTCTTGCAACATGAAGTTTGTCACCTAAACAAACAGGTATAAGCAGCACTGCAACTGTTTTTTGCAGAAAATACCGTTTTCCACTTTAAAATAAGACTGTCAACACCCTGGTAACATCTGGGGAACAGTAATTCATTATAAAAACATGTGGCCTTTGCATTTGCTTTATAACAGCAGAAATAAATACGGACACTCTGCACTTATCGGCCAAGGTCCGCTTCTACGACGAGGTGGTTAAGTGAATTGGTCGATAAGCGATTAGCCTCCCCTTACTGATATTTCAAGCATACTGTACTGGTAGTGGGTTGGTGTCAGCCATCTTTAGATATTGTTTCAGTGTCACTTTGCACCATATATAACATATTGCATATTTTTAAATGATGCAAGATGAGATGCTTGATACTGAGACGCCGCTATTCCGTTTCCACGACCAAAGTTCTCATATAGCGTACAACACCGACCGACCGGAGAGTCGGTCATAAGTCCGTCTGTGCTATACAATATTTAACATCCTCACTGATAAATAAACATTATAAAAAGTATAAATATCTGGCCCTACCTGCTACGTCATCACTAGTACAGGCAGTCCGTGGGTTAAGTACTTATGAATGACCTGCCATAAAGCCTATTATATTAAAAATTCTGGTTAAATACAATGGTTCGTGATAACAAACACATGCACTACTTTATGATGCTCGTGAAAACTGCTGCGTGGCTTCTGTGGTTTGTCGGCTGGAGCTGCAGTATAATGGCATATGCAGTTACATCTGATATTTTTGTATTACAGTTATTATGTACACTGTATTATTATGTTCAGGATATTTTTGTGTATTTAGAAGTGTAAGTGTTTTATATGCATAGAAAGTTAAAACATATACTAGACACTAAGACGGACATTTGACTAACTGCTGCTAAATAAGAACTGTATGTTCCTGTTCTGACTTGCCTACATTTGACTTAAAGACAGACAGGGATTGGATCTTATCCGTAGCCCGGGGACTGCCTGTACATGCGAAGTGCCACAAGACATCAGGACATGACATCTGATATCTCCTACTGCAGAACATCCTATATTACTCTCCTTCGTCTGATAAAGAAACAGTAATGCATATATAAGACAATGTATCCAGTCACAAAGGAGGACCAATTCCGTTTCCTTAGAAACCAACACTGTTTATGGAAAAAAAAAACAAAAAAGCAACATTATTATTAAAATTATTAATGAAGTATTAAAGTAATGAAGGGTGATTAAGAAGCAAACGGAAAGCCATAGAATGGAAGGTTCAGAAAACGTAAACCAAATGCTGTAATAAACTGAAAATATAAAAACGGAACCAAAATGACACTGAGGATCTGTTTTCTACCCCTTTGAAATGTGAGGAAATAGAAATATGGCGAGTGTTGATCTCCAAGGGCAGCAAACCTCCAGCCCTTTGAGCTGAGCCATGCCCAGGACGAGGCTTCGGCCGTAAGGGTGAACCTTACAGGGGACTGGGGTGGCCGTGATGTTCGCCCCCACGCACGCCAACAGAGGGGGGCACGCAGCGAAGTGCGAAAAGCGAGACGTGAATCAGGAGGACAGCTCTCCCCCCCCCAAGACAGTGACTTGGCTGAACTCTCCATATGGACACGGCGCGAGACTCATCCGCCATCTCGCGTGGGGAGGGGGAGGATGGCGAGTTTCTCCATTAGCGCCACCCCCACGGGTGTCTCTGTGTGGCTCATTAATACGGAGACCCGCAGACCTCCAGCGCAGGCGGGGAGCAGACCGAGAGCGAGCAGGCGAGTCTTTCTGGGCCCAAAGCGCAGACCCTGCCTCTCGGCACGCGTGATTTTTCCCTTGCGACTCCGAGCACGACTTATATTTACTTAATTCTTGAACGGTGCCAGCTATGCCATCCGCTCGTTAGTGAGGGTTCAGACGTCCATTTAACCTCAGGCAGTCTGACCCACTGCTCCAAAACGAAATGTGAAATTATGCAAATTCAGACTAGGTCGTTTAGTGTGCTTTTGGAAAATCACCGCAGTTTTTAACTGACACAAAGTCAGCACACCGGAGACAAACGCACACATTATATATATTCGGTCACACTTTAACTGCACCTTCGTAATGCATTTGCAGTGCATTCTTAGAACATCATTAAGCAGCATGTGAGTGCACCTTAATACAGGAGGCTTAACCGTGCCAGTCCTGGGAAGCCCCAGCCTTGCACAGCGAAGTTCTATCCCTGCTCCACCAAACCTGATTCAGCTGAGGAAATGGGTGGTAATTAGCAGAGAAATAGAATCTAGTGTGTTAAATGAAGGGAAGCGTTGGAGACCCCTGTCTTAGCATTATAACATAGCTTAACAGCTTTAATATACATTAATAACAAACATATGACAATAAACATTATAATCATATAAATCATATAATCATATAGCTATAACTAGCTATTAAGGTATGTTAGGATCTTAAGGTATACTTTCATGCTGCTTAGAAATGTTCTATTCATGCATTATGAAGGTACACTGAATTTTCTATGAATGCTTAATGAATACCTGATGAAGGTGGAGTTAATGTAAAGTGCTACCAGATATTCATATCTTTGTTGGGACTCTCAATTCATTTCTATGGTGAAAAATCTTAACCTTGAGTAATCAAACACAAGACAAGTACAAGACTTTTGGCATTTTTAGATTTTAATTGTAGTATAAAACTGGATTCTTCTAAAACGGAGTTTTCCCCTTGCGGAGCCTGAAAGCATGTCACC
Source organism: Stomatorhinus walkeri (assembly GCA_026784285.1). Classification (NCBI taxonomy): domain Eukaryota; kingdom Metazoa; phylum Chordata; class Actinopteri; order Osteoglossiformes; family Mormyridae; genus Stomatorhinus; species Stomatorhinus walkeri. The sequence goes on along the minus strand of JAODUD010000019.1, from coordinate 8,340,859 downwards.
ACAAGGTCAAAACAACAGGTTTCAGGCTTCACATAAACACTAACAAACAGATTCACACTGAATGATACACAAACAGGTCTCAGGCACACCCATACTGTCCAGGAGACACTTAATACCCAACAAGCTTCGCTGGTTCGCACCCCATTGCCAACGAGGATGGCGAGGGTTCCCAGCAGGTGTGAGGCGCGAGTCTGACAGCGCGAGTCTGACAGCGCAGCCGTGCTATCTGGCTATGCAGATTGATTCTTCAGTGAAGGATGATTCCTCTGCATGACTGACGCCTTGTTGGCGCAAGCAAGCCATGCATGTCTGTCAGCCGCAACTGGAGCCCTGTACGGGCCTGAAATTAAAGCTCTGCCCATACCTGAGCCCTAGAGAGCAAACCTGACCCGAAAAGTAACAGTAAATCTAAAACCTGAACCTGACCCAAAGTTGTGAAAATATTAGTCATACTTGTAATTAGGAGACATTCGCGAGCTTTGGCTGCATTTCCTGCATTGCTAGTCAGATCCCACCTCTAGCTGCTACCTCCTCAATGTCCCCAGGCTTGATATTACATTTCTTGGGCGTGAATTTCGGCTGCTCTTTGTAACGCATGGTTTGACTTCCTGCCCTCCTTTCGGAAGCCGGCCCTTAAGGCACCTGTCACGGCAAACGAGCCCCAGGTCTGCGGATGACATGGCCCACGCAGCAGAGCGGCGTCTGGGCCCATGCGGCCTCCGTGCTGGGGGTACTGGTGCGCTCAAGGACGTCGGTGTAGGGGATGCGGCCCATCCAACGGACGCTAAGGATATTTTGAAGGCATCTGATGTTAAACGTTTATAGGTGCCTGATGTGGCAGCGATAGGTTTCACCTTCATAAGGATGCACCCTGCAACTTCCGTTTTAGTTTTGAGGTTTTGCATTTGTGACTCGAGATTCCAAAGGCAGAGGAGGCAGAGTTAATGTGAGCTTTTCTCTCCCTTTCTTTCTCTCTCTCTCTCTCTCTCTCTCTCTCTCTCACACACACACACACACACACACAGACACACACACATGAGTACAGACCAAAACCAGTTGCCCAATACACACTCTTAAACCCAGTAAAGCCAGTGCATTACTCAGAAGCACTTGTCACTGTTGGCTCAGAGGGCCTGGAGGGCGCACACTGAAATGCGACAGAATCAGCTCCAGCTTTTAAGCTCAGGAAATGACTCAGACTTTAATATGCTGTCCTGCGTTACGCGAGGCTGCCCCATTACATCTGGGGGCCAGATGTGGACGGCCCCGTCTGAAGCATGATAGGAAAGTGGTCCAGAGACACCACGGAGAAGGGAAGTTAAAAAGGAAAACGAAATTGCGGCGCGGCATGGGGGACTCCATCCAATTATTGCATAATTTCAGTAAATCCTGAAGGACTTTTGCTTGCTACTGTTGTGAGAGCATTCAGGATAACAGCCTGCACTGTTGACCCCTCTTAAAATTTACTTAACCACTCATTTCTTAATTAACTTCAAACTACAACCCTTGCCTGCAGCGGTAAATTAGGGGTAACAGTCCTCATCAGACAAACGTGCTTAGAAGGAATTAAATGCACTCGTCTCTGATCTGGAGTGACAGAAATATGCTGAGGTGTGATACGGAGACTTTCTAGGGAGCCGCTATCGCACCTGATCCGGGTCCAAGCTCTTCACAGATATTACTGGAGCCCCACTGGATGCTGGCTAAATGCTGGGTGGAATCTTCCATCTGCCAGAGGCAGCGAGGATGGAGAAAGGGCCGGCAATACCCTCGCTGTGGGCACGTCCTGCTATTCCACAGTTCTTGGACCGAAATCCACAAGGAAGCAGCAGCCAGGAACATCCAGTGCGTCAGAAATAACTTCATAGTTAACGGGAATGTTCTCAGAGACGATACCAATGGGGATAATCACCTTTCATCAAGATCACCCTACAAAATTATGCACCAGATTATAAAAGAAGAGTGTTATCTAATGCCAGACTTGACATCCTTACAGGAGAAAGGAAGGACACTCTTTGAAGGCAGGAAATACCACACACCCAGCTTCCAGCACAGGGCTTCCGGAATGCCACGCACCCAGCTTCCGGCACGGGGCTTCCGGAATGCCACACACCTAGCTTCCGGCACGGGGCTTCCGGAATGCCACGCACCCAGCTTCCGGCACGGGGCTTCCGGAATGCCACACACCCAGCTTCCAGCACAGGGCTTCCGGAATGCCACGCACCCAGCTTCCAGCACAGGGGTTTCCAGAAAGCCATACTGTACATCCAGCCTCTGGAATTGGTGCTTCTAGATCGCCACTCATCCAGTGCACAGATTCCCAGTGACCAGCCAATTCATTTGTTTTGTCTGTCACTTTCTTTCAATTTAGTCAATCATAATAATATATATACTGTCCTGCTTTTCTCTCTCTGCCTAGAAAGATGCCAAAATAGCAACCCAATTTTCCATCCATTCTATTATCCCCAAACACTTATTTGCACATCAGATTCCCAGGTCATGTGACTCAAAGCCAATGGGACACCCTGCTAGATTGCTCTCTTTCAGGATTCAGTCTCTTACTGTTTTTTTTTTCTGCTACTTAAGCTGAACATTTTTAAAATTCTGAATAAACAGATTGTGTCTTCAGATCGACACAAGCTCATTCCCGTTTCCTTTTATTAAGAATAAAAATTAACGCATCGACCACAACATTGAGGTAGACCCTTGTAATGTCCTTCCTTCCAGCACGAGCCAGAGCTCAGGTGAGACCCAAAAAGGGGCCACAAGCGTTTCCCTGTAAATCTCAGGCCTGAGGAAGCCACCGCAAACAGAGGCCTCACCGGGGCTGGAGAAGCGGGCCGTCACAATCGTCCCCGTAAATTAATTAAAAAGCAAAACTCAATTTGCCTCCCCCGAGCTGTGATACACGAGCCGCGGTAAACTCTGCTAATCCCCTCCAGCGGGCACATCTGCCTCCCCGCCTCCTTCCTGGCTCTGCCAAGGTGGCGAGAGCCCTAGGGGGGCGGGTCAGTCAAGCAGACCCGCCTGGCTGATCCTTGCCCCCCCCGCCCCCCGGGATCCTGGCACATGTGCCGAGCGGAGCCCAGCTGTGCGTCAGCCGCGAGTGGCGGGCAGATTCGGGCACTGAACGCACAACGCGCCGCCACATCTGGAAGCGCAGGACCGTGAGAGAACAGCCCGGAGCTGGCTGGGCGGAGCCCAACTGCGAGCCATAAGCAGGCAATGCAGCGGCGAGAGACCCTGCAGGACACACAGAACCTATTATCCCGGGGATTAGAGCTGCCCCACCCCCAGAATGACAGCCCCAAAACCCACACCACAACTGCACGTTTGTCTTTAGGCTGATGGAAAAGGGGGGGGGGGGGGGGGACAGGAGAAACAAAAACTATGTGACCACGGCTGCCAGCGTTCAGACCCCGAGGATGCACAGGGTGGCACGTGGTCCGCTGTTCGCCAAAATGCTTAGTGGCATCGGATACCAGTCCACACTCCATCCACCTATCATCTATCCGCTTATCCTGGTCAGGGATGCAGGAATGCCATTAAATCAGGTTTTCTCAACGGTTTCTGAGGACTGCAGTCTAGTTTGAGCAGCTTCACAGGACTCACAGAGTTTGTGCCCCTGCAGCTCCCTGCAACACAGCGCTTTCCTCTGCCAAGACCAGAGCTCACGCGTCACCATCCCGAGGGGGAGGGCAGCTCTCCCCCATCACTGGCCGAGAGGCCGGCAATGAACATCATCATAACGCAATAATGAAAGAACTACCACGCCACCTGGCCAGTGAACATACGGACACACAATATGGATAAGTAGGAATATCTGGAGAAAACCCACGTCAGCGGACAGACAAAACGCAAATGGCACACAGAGAGAGCTGGGGGTGGGAGTGCAGCCCCCAGTCCTGGAGGTGTGAGGCAAAACCACTGCCCTTTAAATGTCCCTCGTGGGTAAATGTGCATATTTATTTCAATGTTTAATTTTTCAGAATATTCTGTCCTTTTCTAAAATACACCAAACACAAAGAAACAAACATTTCATCTCTCAGGCAAAATACTTCAAAACATACATAATTAAATATGGAGGAACTGAAAAGCGAGGTACGTCATCCTGAAGCAGATCTGCACCCCTGCTTAGATGATGCGCTATTCTTAGCTGGTCGGTCACAGAAATAACATCTCGGAACATCCTGCTAAGATGCAGGTGGGCTCCGGGTTCGGGACACCAGCGTACTCCACATCAAGGTCGCAGGTTCCCGATCCCAGCAGGACCTGGACCGCGCCTCACCTCCACAAACAGAAACACTAAACAGGCTCCGAATCAGTTTACTTTTACCATAACCCTACTTATTAAAAGTAACTGATGGAAAGCAGGTTCAACAAGAACATTCTTCAAGGTCACCGTCCAACACAAGCTTCAAAGTAGGACATGTGACATAATCATCAAACAGTACACTTCAATTTGACCAATCGTAAATCTAACGCTGACAGCATTACAGTCCAACAGTAAATCCCAGCTGTGCAGCTAAAACATTTCTGGAGATGAGAAAAATAAATAAAATCCATTTTTCCTACCTGAGATGGTGCACATCCTGTCTCCTGCCAGACAGCTCTATAATTCTTTAGCCGTAACTCACTACTCCACATCTAAGGTGCTGTCTGACTAAGGACCATGACCTGGTTGGTCATGTTGCTGCAGTGGATTTCAGAACCGACGACCGGCCTTTCTGTTACAACCCCACCCACTACCATGGCCCCACCCTCCTGCCACACCCCTATCCCTGTTACTGCCCCACCCCCCTCTGGCAGCTCCACCCACTACCATGGCCCCATCCCTGACACAGCCCCACCCCTCCCACTGCAACCCTGCTCCCAAAAGCTGCTGTGTAATCATACCAAACGCCAGGTTTATATTGGTCTTAATTATGTTCTGATGATCATCCACCTTCTCAGAGACTGCATCAGCACACAGCTGAGAGAAGCACTGGGAAAATCTCTACTTTCATATTCAGGACATAATTTGCCTTTATTAAATTTGTCTTACGAGAATGATGGCAAGTAATGATGAAGGCCCTCTGGTACTATGTCAAACAGCAAGAATAGACTGTCCTTTGGAGAGAAAGAGCATGAGGGTAGACCCGGTATGGTCGGCATAGCTTCAGAGGAAGATCTGAAGAACGAAAGGCCAAGCAGAGTGTAAATTCTGCAGGCTGCCTCTTGGAGAAAGGTCGGAACTGAAGGGGATAGGTATCGGGGAACTCCAAAAATCGCCTGACACTGTAACAACAAACGGCGACTGCAGACTGAATCTGGCATTCCCCTGCAAAAAGCAGATGCTATGACCCCTGACCCCTGACTGCAAGAAGGTAAGGGATGGAAATATTCCAAGTGCCGTGAACAGAAGGCATGTCTTTACAGGAGCAGCGTTACATGAGCTCTCGGATCCCAGCAGTGCAGGTAAACAGATAAACAAAGACAAAAATGACCCGGATTTCCCTTAACGAGAAAAGTCGATTCACTTTCTATAAATCACATACTAATAAAAAAAAACTGTGTCCAAGGTTAAAATCAGAGTAAAAAGACAAACATCTACATTCCCGCCTGAAACCATTAGCTGCTCTGGAGCACTATCCACTAAAGTCATACTCCTGCGTCATGTTTCAGGACAGAGCCGACAGCATAATTTCCCTCCTTACCCAAGCCGCTACGGTTTTATTAACGATCTACATTCTTCAGGTGTCAGCCCGACGGAAAGAAGCAGAATACGGCGACCGATGGAGAAGAGACACAAATAATAGGCACGGTGGAAGTTTCAGACCTGAGGCCTGACACGCCACGCACAAGGGCTGTAGCTTTAAGTCAATCAGAACTGCTCTGATAAAAGCCGCATACATTGATGAAGAATGTAATCAGCTAAATTAATTCAAAAACAGCAGCACATCCTGTCTAAGCGTTGGTGTGGACGTGTACATCAACCTCGATATGTGGTAAAGATCTAGTAGGGGCATCAAGTAGGCTGACTTGACATGAACATTGTACATACATGGTTCTGGGCATCTCAACATCACAGCACTGTACACAACACGAAATCAGAATCTGTTCTGTAGAGTGCGGACATAGACATTTGGAGCTATTTTCAAATTTCCATCTTCCCCGACCACTTTCCCAGCGCCGAGCCAATGTGAGCCTGAAGCTGCTCCCAGAAAGCACTGGGCACCGGGGATCGGGACACCCTGGACGGGACGGAAGTTATTTTGGAACACAGTTCAAACTTTAAAAAGTGGTGTGATGAAGGAGAGAAAAAAAAAGTGCACCAAACTAGAAATGCAACCTCAAAGTGTATTCACAGCACTTAAGTGTCATTCAGAATATATGTTAATAACATTTAATATTCTCTTTCATTGTTTGAAAAAAAAAAAAGAAGAGTACACTAATCTTCATATCAAAGCATCAAGGGGAATTAAATATGAGATACAACGTGGGCCGTATTCAAACAAACGAATCCCGACAGGAACACGGACGGCCCCCATCTGCACTTTAACGTGCTCTCGGGAATCCTTCTCCCAATCTGGCCTCGGCTGATGGCAGAGAGCTCCCTGGCTTCTTCCGTTACCGGGATGAGAGACCAGCGTAACCAAACGTCCCTGGTGAGCAGATCGCCACAGCAACTACATACCGCATGGCCACCAAAAACCTATGTGTGAAATAATAATAATAATAATAATAAAAATATGTTTGATGGACCAACATATCAGAATTCAATAATCTGTCTGGGCAGGCCGGGCAGTGACCACACTCAACCAAACACCATTTATTAGGTACCGGTGTAACAAGTATAATAAACGGGGCCAAAACGCTTCAGATTCCACATATGATTTCTCTGCCCAGAAAATGTCAAAATTTAAAAAATTTTGGCCATGAAAATATTTCTTAAACTTTTGTGTATTTCTTACACTTTCTGCCAACCAATGCCTTGTCATTATCTTTCAAAATCCACACTGAGATTATCCACTGAAATGCAATGACTCAAACAGAAATATTTCACCCTCAATTTTTTCGTAGAAGCCATCAGAAAACCCCACTTAAATATGTACCAAAAGTTTGAAAAGCTACATTTTTCACGAGGTTCCCACAAAATTCCCAATAAATGTCAGAAAACCGCCAAGGAAATGAAAGTGAGGTCCCTATTCATCAGGTCAAGGTTACTCTCAAAAACTAAAGATAACGACTTAGAATTGTGTGTCATTATTTGGTATTAAAAAGAAACATTTAGAGCTATTAAATGTAACCTAGGCTAATTTTCACCTACTGTACCAGGACCTACCTTTATTCAATGTTGTTTAATGTGAAATGGAAAAAACGGTGGGATTTACTCAGAAACCACATTACAGTAGCAGGTACAATGAGCCTTCTTTTCAAACACACTTCATCAGACTCCGTCTGAGTTTGTCTGGGCTGCTGAGCTCCTGTCCAGTCCAGCTGCGTCTGACATTTTACCAGAGGGAGAGATCCTTAAGTCCGGAGATTCTTAAATCCCTCTCCACGCTCACCTTTCCTTCTCACAGTTAATCCCGAGTACAGAGCATAAAGACAGAACCCCGAGGGTGTTTTTCAGCTCCGGCCCAGAACACTGCCTTCCCTGAGCACAGCCATATTTCCAGACTCCAGACAGGTCCACCGAAACCACAACCAAGACCAATCACATCCCAAGGAACTCCAGTCATGGATGACTTGCCGTCTTGAGTGGAGATAAAATCATTCTCCCCAGCTCTTCAAGTCAGCACGCTCAACGTGAAGCAGTGTATATAATACATGTCCAGACATGAGGATCCAGGTCGCTTCCCTACAAAGGACAGCTTCAGCTACAGAATGGAATCTCCAGGCATCCCTTCAAATAAGCTTTTGAAAACTGAAAATTTAGGGAAAACAACATTTTTAAACGGAAATGACTTGCAATTTGTTGATCTTGATAATACCCAGTATAATGTTACCTGGATCTAACTTTTTTCCTAAAATACCAACGGCGTGTAACAACAATTGTACAGTAAGTAACACTACCTTTGCTCAAGCTGGCCTTGTGACATGCATGTTTCATTCAGAAATTTTATATAAGGCACCGGTGAGCACATTAGTATGACAAAGGACTTAACAGGGTATGCCATGATAAAATTTTACAGATCTACCTAAAAACAGCATTTTAATGCAGCATGTTAAGTCATAATGTGATATTATTTCTTTAATTGCGGTAACACATGCAGTATTTTGATACTTAAATGGGAGAACAGTATGAGAAAAAAAATCTTTAATAGAGACCAATAGCATTCCTTCATGGTTGCAAACGATGGAAGAGATTTGGATGTCATATGGTACAGATTCCCAGAATTCACAGCTAAAAGCGAGAGATGCCGTCAGCACAGTGATCACGAGTGCTCATCTTCTGTAGCTCACAGGGAGTCACTGAGTAGCTCACATTAAACTATTTATAAATAGGATCAATTATGTTAATTTCATTTTTTCATTTACTTATACACTTCACATTGGGGCACTACAAGGAGTTGGTCTTGGATGGCGAGCACTGTCCTGTCGCGGCACGCTGCATAGTGTTCAATTTACAGCGTTACTCTGCACCAACAGTCACTGCACACCTTGCCCCAGCTGCAGCCTGGCCACTGTACATACATCTCTGCTCTCCTGCTTCTTTGTAAATCCCTATGTGTATCCACGTCTGACTCCATTTTTATTGTCCCCGTCTGTACATATTGTACCTATACTCCAAAATGACATTTCACTGCTCAATGTGCAGTGACAATAAAGATTCTTCTTCGAGTCACAATCTGAAACAAAAAAAAAAAAAAATACAAAGATCACTATATAAACATATCGATCTATACAGGTAAGGGGCGTGAGGATGAGGACCTGTGACTCTCCTGAAGGTCCAAAGAACGGCTTCTTAAAATAATATGTATGCAATGTGAAAAATGTTCACGAGGAAACCCCCCCTCCACAATTCCGATAGAGAAATATTTATGGTGGACGCTATCCTGTT
>JAODUD010000019.1:8306992-8322696 GCA_026784285.1 Stomatorhinus walkeri | reverse complement strand
CCCCACCTGCCCCCCACTGGCTGTTATTTTCTCATTCATAACAAACCTGTTGAACAACATTAATAAAAATATTTTTTTTTTTTAAATACTGAAAAGCAGCCATTGTAGTTGCACTGCATTGTGGTTCACCCTTATTGTGAGCGTGATTTTAAACATACCGTGTGTCTGCAGGCCGGCACCGTTATTACGTTTTATAATTACGTTTGCTGTACACTGACATGATTTGAAATGCAAACAATTAGGGGTCAAAACCGTGAGCTCATGTTTCAGGTTGCCACGGTTATTTTTAATCTCGGCAAAGGTCAGGAGGAAACGGCGGCAAGTTAGGGACACTCATAAGTTTCCTGTACTCCACACCTGTCAGAATACACTTATATGTGACTCAGCGAGGGGAAAGTGCCATGGGGTAGGTACCAGGAATCGTGGGTGAGCTCACCTTCAGGAAGGGGCATTCAGCTACATTCTACCTGTTGAGTGCTAAACTCACAGTGGTACAAGCCTGCAAAAACAGGATTGTCGAAAATTAACCCCCTAGATTGGTTGCTTAAATTGAAAAGTGTTCTTATGCTTAAATATTGACCCGAAAAATCCAATATTAGTGTAGCAATCATGTGACAGTGAACTTTTTCACTGTAAAAAATTTTGCTACATAAAATCTAAATTTGTTGCATATCATGTAAAAAAATCCTCACTGTGTTTCTATGCATCACAAACTTGTATAGCTGAGGTTATATTTAATTTTTTTGTTCCTTCACAACACGGTGTTCAGGAAACATAACACAAAACATTATCAGCAGGGTCTGCCTCCATGTAATGTATCCCAATTAGAAACAGCATCATTAAACACAAACAGAGAAAATCAAAGTGTGTTTTATAGTTTATTGGAAAAATACATTTTGACAGTATAAAAATATATTCTCATAGGTACGGGTGTGTGTTTTTAAATAGAACGTTCCAGACTGTATATGATTACAGGGTCACGATGCTGGACAGGGGTATTTCACAGTGTCCCAGGGTATAGTCTCTTTTCATGGTGGACATTTTATTGATCACCTTGAAGCGGAGGGACCTGCAGTGGAGGTCGTCTTCAGAAACGCCATCGAAGAAGAAGTCCTCATTGAAGATGGGGTTCCGGCTCTTCCGGATGACCGTGCTGCGCTGTTTTTGGACCCTCCCAGGCAGAAGAGAGAGGCTGACTGTACAGCTGATGCCTCGGGGGTCCACTGAGGGGGTGTACAGACCCTCTGCGCTGATGAGGCGAACGCGGAACCGCCGGTTCTCAGCGCGGTATTCGGCGGACAGCCGTAGGGCACCGTCTCGGCCCAGCGGGACGCGGCTTTCTCTCAGAACTCGGTCCCTGTAGAGTTCCAGCTCTGTGGGGAAGATGACAGGAGGAGCTAGACTGAAGGTCTGGTCGACTGGCCCCTCTGACGCTCTCCGCAGGACGTTGGGGCTGTTGTCTGTGGAGCTACCCTCGTCAGTGGACAACGAGTCATTGCGAAACGCAGCGGTCCTCCTGGGGCCCCTGCACACCAGCTTCTCATGGCTCAGGGCCTTGAAATGGGATCCCGGGGGACATGGTCGCACCAGGAGCGGGGAGCTGAAGGGCGACGACTCCGTGGAGGAGGTGGTGTCACTGTCCAGGGTGCCCTGCCTGCCCAGCATCGGTCCTCGCGGAGAGAGCCTGGAGGTCAGGACGCCGAGCCTGGCCAAGGAGCCCGTGGTGAGCAGCTTGACCTGGGACCTGCCTGTGGGGGGCGTGAACGGGAGGCTGTAGATAGCTGGATCACTGTGGAACAGCGACTCCTTCCTCCTGGTGTGTGGGCTCTCTAGTAAGGTACAAAAGCCGTAACAGGTTTGTGCCTTTGGGAGATGAGGAAGTGAGAGGGCAGCCTGGCTCTGGGGGTCTGCGTTGGTGCTATCCTCATCGCTGTATCCATTGTCCTGGGGAGCCTCATCCGCAGCCTCCACCTGGATGATGTGTGAGCTGAACACATCCCTCATTGGCAGATCTCGTTGTGCCCTGCACTTAAGACCATAACCTTGCTTGACAGTCTCGCATGCCCGCTCTTCATGCTGGGAGCTGATCTTCGGAGGTATGCAAAACTCAGGAATGGTGTCTGGGGTGATAACATTCGGACATAAGGGGGTCTTCTTGCCCTTTTCGGGAGACGGTCTCTCCCCAAACATGCCGTCACCGAGCTTGAAGCTGTACTCGGCTATGGAGAGCGACAGGTTTGTTCGTTCCACAGAGACGCGGATCTTCTCAAACACCCACATCGAAGCTAGACTGGGCCGACTCCAGAGATCTGTAAGATCAGTGAGAAATAAATGATAAGCACTTTCGCGACCACAAAGACAGGAAAAGAAATTTCATAAAATAATTTTAAAATATTCAGAATTTAAAATATCCATCCATAAATGAGTGGGAATAGAAATGTTTAAGCAAACTTACCGTAATTGCTTACAGCAAATCCCGCACTCCGTCTGTATCTGGATTATAGCTGGTATTCTCTCCTCTTACTGGTCTGGCTCTTATGTGAGGTAGGGAGGCGGGACAGACCATTTAAGTACACCCTAGCTTGTGGGTGGGGGCAGAATCCCTTAAACACAGGCCCTCCACACAGACCCTCCTTCAGCCCTGAGCTATTCATTGAACTGGATATGGCCAACTGAGAACTGGCACCCTCTGCTGGCAGAGCATGTGAATGCAATGGAAAAAAACTGGGAACTTCAATGATAGATAGGCCTAAAAACATGGATAAGTGTGAAAAGGATGATCCAGATTTTCCATAGGGTCCCATTGTGGCTTGGTGGGAAGTTTAAATCAGTGTTAAACCCAAACTGAGGGGGATAAAAGCTTAAGGACCACCCATAAGAGAGAAAATATGTGCTGGCTGGGTCCCCCTTAAAATGACCATGTTAGGAGATTCAGTGCCACTCTAACTGGCACCACCTCCCCCCCCAAAAAAAAAATCAGACTACTCCAAAAAAAAAAAACATTTTTTGTGTCATTTTCTTTCACTGTGCTTTTTGTTCCTTAAAATTCCACAATATTCTGTTTTTAAGAGGTGAAAAGTTAAGTTAAGCATAAAGAGTCACATTCACCTGGTTGGTTGCAACAAAACCTTCGCCTGGATTTTTACTTTCCGGACCTGAAGCTTCCGCCTCTGCTGTTTTTTATGATTCTATTTTTGTATTTTGTGTGTTTCCACTACTTTTAATTCTTTGCAATAGCTGTACTGTCCTTGTACTTTATCTTTCTTGCATTATATGTATAGTACCAGTCAGATGTCTGACTACACCTAATGAGAATAAGTTGTTTTTTAACAACATAATGTCCCTAAGCACAGGTCTTGGTTACGTAGTAAGTATCACCTTGTAAACAAGGAAAGAGGTGGAGTGCTGTGACAGATGACCTGGCGTCCACAATCCCCTGACATAAACCCTACAGAGCTGGTTTGGGATGAGTTGGATCACAGAGTAAGAGCAAGGTAGCCAACTTGTGCCGAGAACGTGTGGAAATTCCTTACGGACTGTTGGGGAAGCATTCAGGTGGCTACATCTGGAAGCTGGTTGAAAGAATTCCAAGAGTCAGCAATACTGTCATCAAAGCAAAAAGGGGCTATTTCAAAGAGTCAAAAATGTTGATAAGTTGAACACTACTCATGCTCTTTGCAAGATTTAATATGTATTCAAGGCTCGCAGAATTGATAGAACGAGTTCCCAGGACAGTGAGGGATGCTCTTCCGGAAAGCAATTGATCTTGGAAAATAATGATCAAGATGATGAATGAATTAGTGATATCCGAGTTTCCAAAAACCTTCCGTTATTCTGTAATTAATGAATGACGCTTAAGCAGCTTTAGTTCCTCCCCAGCCTCTGCGTAAGCAGAGCACAGACTGACGATAACAGGAACATCGATTCCATACATTTCAATGGTGAAATATGTTATATGATTGCTACATGAGACAAACATAAATGTAAAATAACCTCTAATATAAACTAATTAGAAAATCAATAGAGTCACATCAAAGTAACCAAATAACAATTGAAAATATAGACTTGGGCTCAAAATGAGATGCTGCTTCCTTGTATAGTTGAGCGATGGCAAATAGCAACAGGAAAAAGGACATAACGCTTCTCCAAAGAAGCATTAAACAGCTTATTGAGGAGGTGGTCAAATATATATTAATAAAATAATTACTGTAACGTTGTGCAGCATACTACACATGACAAGAACAGCACAGCAGCGTTCAGGGGGAAATCTTAGAGCTTCCAAAGACTTGTGTAAGCACCAGGATCACATCTTCCACATGCGCAAAGCACCCTCTACTGCAGTGTGTGTTGTTTGGTGTGTGGTGTCATACCTCAACCACGGTTTGGGGATTCAGCAGGTATCAGCTAAGAGGACGACTGATGTATGCCAATAACCAGCCACCAGCAAACACACCATCCTTTGCCATCTGACACACTCCAAAGCTGGACCAGATATAAGCATCATGTGGACTCCCAGGCCACTTGACGAAAAACTCTGAAAAATGTCCTTGATGGTTGCATATCACCTGAACATTTGGGCCGAGTGCCAAGAACCCTTTTGGACAGGTGCAGGTGGGATGCAAGGGGCTGCAAATCTGAATAGGGCTCAGTGTTCCATCAACCACACGTATAATGCCAGGAATGCCTGGAGTGGTATGACAACCAATTCTAGTGCCTTGCACGGCATCCCCTCCTTTGTATATTGTATATTGTGTGCATGGTGCAACAGAAATGTGATCAATGCAAGCATGGATGCAAGACACAGCAGCCTCGCTGAGGTCATCTGCATCTGGAGATCTGCAGGAATCCACCAGTGGCATAGAAGCAAAGTAGGTGTCAGAAGCTGCAGGTTGCACTGAGGACAGAATTCCGGTGTGTTCCTCTTTTCAATTTATCCTGCACCGGACCAAGTAGATTCATTATTTCACCCCAGGTCTGCCTGTATATCTCTATGAATTAGGAATTACTGAGATGGTCCAAGGGATTTATGACCATCCACAAAAGTGACTCGCATCTGGGCAAGGGAAAACGTGAATCCATGTTGTTTCTCATCATAAGGGGTCTAATGAGCCACACTTCGTCTAGTTCCTCACCCAGGACCTGTTTGCCTTGGGATACCCTACCAGGGGCATAAAGCCCCAGGCAACTTAGCTCCTGGGATCATTGGAACACACAAACCCCTCCACCACGATACAGTGCCGGCTCCAGGAGAGGCTTTCACATATAGCTAAATAAATGTCTAAATGAAAAATAATAACATTAACCCCCATAAATAAATTATTACAAATGTATTATCATAATATGTTAAGATATGAAGATGTGAATGCTTCTATCATTGTGAAAAGAGCTGCAGCCTCGCTCTCAAAGAGTTGCACGTAGCTTGTGAGCTGCAGGTCGCTGACCCCTGACCTAGCACTACCCTCATTAACCTCTAAAAAAGAGGTTTTTCGGGGGTTGCGGGGGTGTTACAGAGCCCAAAGGGCATCCTGGGCCATTTGTAAAGGCCAAAAGTTGTTGTGACAGCAGTTTCCCCTATGTCCCTTTCATCCATAGTGACCCAGAAAGAGCCTGGAGTGAAATTCAATTGTGAGAACAGCTGGGCATTACCTAAAGCCTCCAAGGATTCCTCCACTCATGGGAGAGGGTAAGCATCTTTGCATGTGACCTTGTCCAGCTTTCGGTAATCACAGCAGAAGCATAGACTGCCATCTTTTTTAATTACAATAACAGCTATGGAAACCCAAAGGCTACAGCTCTCCCTGAGAATTCCCTGGGACATAAGATTCATCTTGAATTCTTAAAACACAGGAGGTGGCACCCTACGATGCCTCTGCTTAATAGGGGAAGCGCCACCTGGAGCAATGTTATGCGTGACAGCAGTCACGTACCCATAATCAAAGTCACCCTTCAAGAACACATACTGCTTTGCTTTGTTTGTCTGATACTGAGATGGCATGAGTTCCTCAAGATTTACCTGAACTGGAACTGGTAACTGCCTAGTGCTGCACGTAGTGGCTTCTGCCTGGCCCTGCTGCACAGCCCTGACATACAGGACTCCTTCTTTCTCCTCCTACTCCACAAGCTTTCTTGGAAAACTTCTTGTGGCTGCTCTGGATCGGGGCATCAGCCTCACCCGTCTCTCACTGAAATTCAATACTCGAACTGGGATCTCACCATCTGCTACCAAAGCAAGAACGTTGGCAACAAGGCGTCTGTTGGGAAGACTTGCTTCAGGAGTTGCCTCAACCAACAGCCACCCTTTTGCTTTCAGGGTTGGTTGTCAGCCGCCCTCTAAGACCTGTTCACTGAATGAGGGGACAGTAACTGCCATTTTCACAAAGTACATCCTTTCTCCAGAACCCAAGGCCTCAGTCTCCATTTTAATGCTTGCTAACACTCTCCAAACTTTTGCTTCTCCTGAAGGCGGACCATATTCTTCTTACCCCTTCTGTAGTCATAAAAATATTTTGGAGGTTACTCAAAACATTAATTTCAAAGATAGTATCAGGTCCCTTCATTTCTTTCACATCTGGGTTGTTATCTGTCAGAACAAACATGCACTTCTTTGGGAGTGTCTTCCCCAAGCACTCTATTTCGGCTTCCAAACAACCGAGAACTAGGATATCCAATACGTTTGCTGAAGTGTGTCGAACCCAGTTAGCTGATGAGAGCTCCAGCTCTCCAAAGTGACTCTTAAAGTGTGATTCACTAATGATCGTCACTTCTGACCAAGTGTCCAGAAGGCAATTAGTCCTGATACCAGCTATCTTCACCTCTATAGCAAAACAATCTCCAAATGTACTTCCTCTTAGAGTTTTAGGGAAATCATCCACGGTCCACCTGGCTGACTTCTAATTATGGGTTGGCCGGGATCATCTTGCTCAGTGGTTATTAAAAAAATATCGAGATGTGTTTTGCGATACCCAAAGGTTAGTAATATGTATAAACTTGGCGCATTTTATGTCTAGGGTATGACTTTGCTCATTCATAGTCTGCAAGATCTGCAATCAGAGTGAGGACTCTGGGACTGACAGAGAGTACGTTCTTGTCCACTTGACTTTGATGCATTTCTCAGGATCCACTGAGAAGAAACACCTTTGTGGTAAAAATATTAATTAATTAATTAATTAATTAATTAATTAATTAATTAATTAATTAATTAAAATTGAGGGGTGAAATGAAACAACTTCTCAAATACTCTAACAAAGAAGAAACTATACCTTTGGAGTAACTCCAGTGTTGACTGTAGTCCCATTGGGTAGTGTATGTTGAAGCAATAGTAACTGCAAAACATCAAGTAGACATGAAAAAGGTGATGTGGGAGTGTGAAGAGGAAACCTGCTATTCCAAGTGGCTGCACGGTGTCAGAACTAACTTCGGCCAAGATGAGAATAAGAAAGAGACCATCATGACGTGGGCACTAGGCAATATACTGGCGGCTCTCATGGTCACGTGATGACGGACGTTTACATACGTTCTCGACCAATGCGTGAGTGCATGAGGAATTCCACTAGCCTTTTGACTTCCCTCTGACTCCAGGAGAGCTGTAGCATCACTTAAAAGGTCATTAATGAACCACATATCAGCTGTGCTATTGCGTTAGTACAATTTGTGTCATGGACCACTTTGGGGAAGGCTGACAACCACGCTTCTCCGGGGATTCTAGCAGACAGGACACACCCCCTCAGGGAAACCCTATCGTTCTGACATTCTAATTACACCAATGGGTCTAGTTCAGAACCATGTCTCTCTCAGCTGTTTCTGGTCCCCTACTGATTAGGTTTCTATTTCTGGGAGCTCGTCTGTACTCCTGATGGCGACTTGTAACTCCAACGGCCCGACCATCGGCTGGACTACGGACCTTGCTAGCCGCCTCAGCCACCTCATTAAAGTCTTCACCATCCCGTCTTCCTTCCAACCATCGCTAGCAGGCAATAACTAGGACTGCTCTGTGCTGCCTTGGACCCTCTTCCTCAGTGGCTTTTTCCCTATAATGAAACCGGTTTCCCTTCTACTGATCTGCATCAGTGTCCATCTGGTGGGTTCCATTACAGTTTGTTTGCATCACTTTAGCATACACAAACAGACACTACCCTACATCACTTACCTGCACTGTTAGAGCTCTGTCAAACATTTGATGTTGGGATGTATTATTAAGTGGGCATTCAATCTGTTTTCCCAGAAATTTCAACTGAATTAAGGGGCAACTTAAATCATTAGTTAGTGAACTAGAATCATCGCATAAATGCTTGCAACACATTGACCTGGGGAATGGATGAATCGGGGGATTCCAGTTCATCCTGGGTTTCTTGGGTCACCAAACAGACTTTTACTGATTTATCCCATGCTATGGCTACGGACTTGCTGTTGGTAACTCAGTGAACTGAACATGCTCAAGGATCAAGGATATCATTATGGTCCCCAAGGGGCAAATTGTTGTACAGTCAGCAGTATCCACACACACACACCTTAGCCCCATGAAGCATATGGAATTAATAATAATTTAATGGCACTAATACGTGTATTTAACATGTTTCTGGAGGGTAGGAACATATTTTAAAGTTTTACCTGCTGCTGTAACTGTGTAAATGCTGCCCCTGTGTGGATATAAGAGGAACAACCAGATCACAGACCTTACTGAGCACAGCCAGTACCAGTTAATAAACTACCCCATTCTTGATGGAAATGAAAGGTAACCAAGTCATAGTTTTTGACCACTGAGCCTAGCACCCTGATATTTATGCTGACATTCAGATATTCATGGTACTCTCTACTTGTTTTATAATGAAAGGGCATATGCAGGGGAGAAAGATTACTGCACACAATTACAAAAGAATTATTGCGTTTTTTTCTTTGCGATAGTAGGGTCAGACTGTCCCAGGAGTAATTTAATGTTAAGGGCTTCGCTGAAGGGCTCAATGGTGAAATCTCTCTGCCAAACCAAGAATTTGAACTGGCAACCTTCTGATTGCTTTGAAAAAAAAAATGGCACAGCGTCCTAAGTTCTTAAAAGCATTACACATCATTTTAATCTATTAACATAAAAACAGCGCTGTTGATAATTTACTAGATTAATTACAGAGAAATGGGAGGAAACAAGCGAAACATATGGAGAACATGAAACTATGAAAATGCATCATGTGATCGGTATAATAATATTCTTATTGACCAATCAGAGGCCTGCCTGGCAATGGCAGTCTTGGTGAATTTGGAAAAATGACAACTGGTGGAGGTGTCAAGATGGAGACTGACGTCACAAGTCATTTGTTAACCATGCACCCCGAGTTAATAGATGGCCCCCCAAGATCTCATCCCTGAAGTGTGGTGGGTGCGGCAATGGGCTGTGATCAGCGCCGGCTCCCTACCCCCCCCCCCCCCCCCACACACACACACACACACACATAACTGGTAAAAGATGATGGTGTCAGTATATTCGCAAATATCCTTACAAGCATTTGTATCCTTACAAGGCAATGAATACTTTGACATTGATTAGCTATTCATTTGGGCTTATGATGGCAAACATGACCAGTGGACAGGCCTTCATTGCTGATTTTAGATCCAGTTCTAGTACAGTTTAATTCTGTCACAACGATTTGATCATAAAATGAATTTACGCAGAGTTTAGGTTTTATTTCTGATTCAGACTGAAATTTCTTCCACACCCCTTTACACCACAAGAGGCCAGTGCAACCAAGTTAAACAACTGTATCCAAAACAATTCTCTCCATTATATATATATATATATATATATGTGGGTGTGTGTATGTATATATATGGATGTGTGTATGTTCTCACAAAAGCTGATGTAAGAGGTGATGATGTCAGAGATATGTAGCTATATAAAGGTTTACTTGTACTATTCTCTTTGTTTTATAATAATTATGTATAAAGACATCATAACTATAAAATAACATATATGGAATTATGCACTGACCAAAAAAGTATTAGACAAAAAAAGTTTGTTGGGGGGGTGCGTAGCTCTCTGGGTTGGGAAGGTTGCTGGTTCAAGTCCCATAATCAGCAGAGTGATGCCATCATTGGGCCTTTGAGAAAGACCTTCAACCCCAGTTGCTCTAGGGATAAGTAGAAACCTAGTAGAAACCTTTTTGCATAAATATTTAAACCTCTGTGTATGTTTCTGAGTTCCAGATTTAGGCAGATGCCAATTTATCCACAAATGATAGAGGTGCCACTTATTTGAACATAACTGATCAGAATTTGATATTACCTATGATTGAGTAGTTAAAGCAAATATCTCCTACTGATATAAAATTACTTTCTAAGGGTCATTATCCAGGTTGTGAAATAAAATAGAAAATCTAGACTAAAGAGACGAAATGTAATAAAGATCAAAGTATCTGAGACCATTCCTCTTTACAGAATCTCTTCAAATCATACAAGCCCTCTCGTGTTCACTCTCCTCAGTGGGGTTAAGATCAGGGGACTGAGATGGCAGTAGCTTGATTCTGTGGTATGCTAACCATTTTTGTGTTGATATACATAATTTAAACCCCTTAAAAACATAGGTTATGTATATATTAAATTGGTCTCCACAATGTAATATATACATAACTCACATACACACACACACACACATACACAGGTTTGTAATTATATCTTTGTGGGGACTATCCCTTTCACTTCTATTGGGAAAACTCTAATCCCAACCTAATACCCAGCCCTAACCATAGCCACAAGTATAGTAAAGAGTTTTGACACTTTGGTTTTTCATTGCATTCACAGTTATTTGTAGGGATTAGAAAAATCCAAAGAAGGAGATCGCGGATTCAAGTAGCAGAAATTAATTTCCTTTCAAAGTGTCTGGGCTCAGCCTTAGAGATGGGGTGCGGAGCTTAGACATTCAAGAGGGGCTCAAGGTAGAGCCACTGCAACTCTGCATCGAAAGGAGCTAGTTGAGGTAGTTTGGACATCTATCTAAGATGCCTCCTGGATGACTGTCTGGGGAGGTGTTTTGGGTATGTCCAACTGGGAGGAGGCCGCGGGGCATGCTGGAGAGATTATTTCTCTCAGCTGGGCTGGAAATGCCTTAAAATTCCCCCAGAGGAGGTGGCTGCTCAAGCTACTCCCTCCACAACTTGCAGAAAATGAAAAATCAATTAAATCAGAATTCACGATTCTGGAATGAAATCTCTGGTAGGGAAGGAGCCTGAGCTGGGGCACGAGGTCGTGAGGTTCCAACTAGATATAGTCGGGCTCACCTTGACGCATGGCTTGGGCTCTGGAACCAGTCTCCTTGAGGGGAGTTGGACCCTTTTCCACTCTGAAGTTGCTCGCGGTGAAAGGTGCCAAGCAGGGGTGGGCAATACTTATTGCCCCCTGGCCGGGTGCCTGTACATTGGGGTTTATCACGGTGGACGAGAGGGTAGACTCCCTTCACCTTCTGGTAGGAGGACGGGTCCTAACTGAGTCCTTGGAAGGGGTGTTGGAGGGCACTTCTCCTGGGGACTCTCTTGTTCTGCTGGGGGACTTCAATGCTCGTGTGGGCAATGACAGTGAGACCCTGGAGGGCTGTGATTGGGTGGAACAGCCTCCTCGAGTGGTGTTTTGTTATTGGACTTCTGTGCTTGACACAAATTGTCCACAATGAACACGATGTTCAAACATAAGGGTGTCCGTATGTGCACTTGGCACCAGGACACCCTAGGCTGCAGTTCGATGATCAACTTTATGGTCGTGTCATCATACTAGTGGCCAAATGTATTGCACACTTGGGTGAGGAGAGGGGTGGAGCTGTCAACCGATCACCACTTAGTGGTGGGTTGGCTTCACTGGTGGGGGAGGAAGCCAGTCAGGCCTAGATGGCCCAAGCGTATAGTGAGGGTCTACTAAGAACGTCTGACAGAATCCCCTGTCAGAAGGAGCTTCAACTCCTACTTCCAGCAGAACTTCACCCATGTCCCAGGGGAGGCTATGTTGTGCGCCTCCATTATGGAGGCGGCTGACCGAAGCTGTGGCCGTAGATTCAGATTTAAAATTGTGTAAAAATCAGTAAATCCATACTGAGATTTGCAAATGTGTACAAGAAGCTGTAAATGTGCATTCAGAATCTGTGTGTGTAATCTGATTTGTAGCTGTGTAAACAAAAAATCTCTAAATGTTTAATGAGATTTTCAAGTATACTGATATTTGTACATGGATAGACAAATTTGTAAATGCATGCATATACAGTGGTACCTCAGTTCTCAAACTCATTAGAACTCAAATTTCTTAAAAGTCGAACAAACCAGTTCGATTTTTTTTTTAACCTAGAATTCAATCTGAATCTCAGAAGTCAAACCGTGAGCGCCGACCTAAGATAACTTGTACACACCGGGAAATTATTCACGCAGCGGAAACAAAGGGAAACGCTTCAGTCTCAACCTCGCATTCACTATGATACCATCATGCATGTTTACACTAGCTGAATACATATATTTAGAAAGTAAAAATACATTTAGACAGTGACAGACAGTAACAGTAATTATTATAATATAATAAAATACATTTTAAAATAAATATTTCTTATTTTAATATTAATAATAAACCATTAATACATTTAATTATAATAATATTGTTGTGCACCAAGGCGCAGACGTCAGGCTATCGGGAATAAGGGGTTTAATTACAGGTAATGCAGGCAATACGCAGACGTACAATACAATGACCGGACTGGGGAAACAAACTGAAACACGAACTAAATACAGAGGACTAATGACAACAACCAGAAACAGCTGATCACACAGGGATTTGACATGGGGTTAATGAGGCGGCGTGGCACACAGCAGGCAGAGACAATCAGGCCAGGACACATTATTATTTTTTTTAACTTTACAAATTGTTTGGATACATTTATTTTCTTACTTTAAAAATTACTGTTTTGATAAATTTGCTTAGATGTGTTTAGTACAGAATATGCTTTTCTTGTTTTTTTTCGGTTCATTTTGTGGTTAAATGCTAAAAAAAACACATTTTGGTGTAATTTTTTGTGCCCAGGAACCAATTAACTGGTTTTCCATTTTTTCTTATGGGGAAAATTCGATCAGAATTCTAACTTTTTAGGATTCCGTCCGGAGTTCTGAACGGATTAATTTTGAGTTCTGAGGTACCACTGCATCTGTGACTGTAGACAAATCCCTAAATGTGTGTATAGACCTATAAATGTGTAGACAAATCTGTAAATGGACCATACATAGCTATTTATGGCTGAAACAATTCATCAATTACAACTCAACTGGCTGTCATTTCACACGTGACTTTTGAGTGGGAAGATTTCTGTGTATCGGCAATAGGCTTAGTGCTGTCCCACTGGCAAGCTTTTGCAGGCTTAGGTATGGAACACAGTCGGGGTATAAACCCAGACAAAGAATGCATCTCAACACTGAATTTTTTCCCCTGTATATGTGGCAACACGGTATTTTTACCCTCGAGAGATGGACATTTGAAAAAAACAATGCATGCATTTTTATACCACATCAACACAGTACAAATGTACGTTTTAAAAAAGTTCTTTCAGTACTGAGGTATTTCTACACTAATACTTCTCTACTCAACGGCAAACAGTTCAATCTGAAATGCATTATATTGGCTGTCATATAATAATATTTCGGCTTTTAATCATAACCAGTGAAAATTTCAACAAAGCGGTTTATTGTTTTGTCTGAAGTGCTGAATTATATTATATGAAAACTTGCCCCCCAGTAGGCATCTCTCCACATCAGGACTGTTTTGAGCACACTGACTGGTGTGGTAACTTCTGATCGGAAGCATGCTAATATCCATCCATCCATTTTCCAAACCACTTATCCTACTGGGTCGCGGGGAGTCCGGAGCCTGTCCCGGAAGCTACAGGCATGAGGCGGGGGACAACCCATGACAATTTTAGTACAATTAGCCTCAGCATGTCTTTGGACTGTGAGGGGAAACCGGAGTTCCCAGAGGAAACCCCACGATGACATGGGGAGAACATGCAAACTCCACACACAGAACCAGAGGTGTGAGGCAACAGTGCTAACCAATGCACCACCATGCCACCCCTAGCATGCAAATATATCACCCATATTCAAAAAAGGGATAGAAGTAATCCAGCAAACTATAGGCCAATCAGTTCAACTTGGATAACTGGAAAAGAAATGAAAGCTATAATCCAAGTGAAAATGGTAGATTACCTGGATTCAATTAACATTCTGAGGAACAGACAACATGGATTTAGGAGAAGTAGATCTTGTTTAACTGATTTACTTGAGTTCTTTGAGGAAGCTACAAGAAAAACAGATCATAAAGAGGCCTACAATGTGATCTACTTAGACTTCCAGAAGGCTTTGGCAGAATGACATGGCAGTGACAAAGACCATCCTGCCCCCGAATGACCAGGTGCTCCGTCAGGTCACAGCTGATGTGAGGAGAACTCTGCTCAGAGTCAACACATGGAAGGCTGCCGGACCAGACAACATTCCTGGTTGTGTGCTCAAGGGATGTGCAGAACAGCTGCCAGATGTCCTTACAGACGTATTCAATGTCTTACTGAGCACCACTGTCGTTCCAACATGCTTCAAAGCCACCACTATCATCCCTGTGCCAAAGAAGTCTTCAATGCCCTGTCTCAACAATTACCATCCTGTTGCATTGATATCCATCATCATGAAGTCCTTTGACAGGCTCATCATGAGGTTCATAAAATAACAGCTGTCCCCTTCACTGGACTCCCTGCAGTTTGCATATCGTCCCAACTGCTCAATAAATGATTCTTTCACCACCACCCTTCACCTGACCCTCACCCACCTGGACAAAAAGGACACTTATGTGAAAATGCTGTTCATAGAATTCAGTTCAGCATTCAACACAATCATTCCTCAGCATCTAAGAAAGCTGAAACTACTGGGCCTGAACACCTTCCTCTGCAACAGGATCTTAGACTTCCTGACTGGGAGACCTCAGTCAGTCAGGATCAGCAGAAACATCTTCAGTACCACCAGGCTGAGCAGAGGAGCCCCCAAGGTTGTGTGCTCAGCCCTCTGCTTTTCCTGTTGATGACCCATAAATGTGCACCAATGCTCAGCTCAAATCACACTGTCAAGTTCGCTGATGATACAACCGTGTGGGAACAACAAGGTGGTGTAGAGAGGAGGTGCAATGGCTAACAGATCGGTGTAGAACCAACAACCTTTTTCTGAATGTGATCAAGACAAAGGAGATGGCTGTTGACTTCAGGACTGTGATCACTCGCCACTGAATATCAATGGATCCCAGTGGAGATCATCCAGAGCACCAAATTCCTTGGCGTTCACATTGTGGAGAATCTCATGTGGACCCTCAACACCAGCTCTGTTGCCAAGAAAGCCCAGCAGCATGTCTTTTCCCTGCGGAGAGTGCACCACCCCCCATTCCTCACCACGTTCTAAAGAGCGATTAGACAGAGTACCCTGAATAGCTGCATCTTGGCTTGGTACGGGATTTGCTCTGCTTTGGATCGCAAGAGGATAGCGAGGATTGCGGAAAGGTCATTAGAGTCTCCCTCTCCTCTGTCACAGACTTTTACACGGCACGCTACATCCACAAAGCCACCAGCATTGTGGACAACCCCACACACCCCTCCCACACTCTATTTTCCCTCCTTCCATCTGGCAAAAGGTTCTGTAGTAAACAAACCTTCACTGCTAGGATAG
>JAODUD010000019.1:8292173-8306892 GCA_026784285.1 Stomatorhinus walkeri | reverse complement strand
GACGTCTCCTTATGATGTAATGTTGGTTCTCTTTTGTCAGTGACTAATACAGGTGCTCTTATGAAAAAACAGTGTCGCTCACGTGGATAAATTAGACAAGATGCGCAAATGTGGAGGCCAGCAGAGCATCCGGGCACTGCCCTGACTTAAACGTACAGGGTGGCAGCAGCGGTCAAGGGCACCTAAGTGAATGTTTTGGCAGCCGACGTATCTCCAGCAGTGCTGGACTGCACTTTGAGTAAAATACATTGAGTACTTAATTAATGGACAGTACCGTTGCCTCACACCTCTGGAACCCGGGTTCCATGCTTATGGAGGTTGCATGTTCTCCCCCGTGTTAACGTGGGGTTTCCTCCAGGTACTCCGGTTTCCCCCCACAGTCCAAAAATGTGCTGAGGATACTTGGGGTTGCCAAATGGCCCATAGGTGTGTGTGGGTGAGTGAATGGCGTGCGAATGTGCCCTGCGATGGGATCGGCTCCAGACCCCCTGTCACCCTGAAATGGATAAGCGGTTTCAGAAAATGAATGGATAGAGGGATGACTGCATTCACAGATCTTTGTGGGGACCCAAAAACTGGTTTCCAAATGACAGGTTTTTATTACATTTTGGGAGTCATTTGGTCCCTACAAAGTAATATAAACCTAATCCACACACACACACACACACACACATACACATGTGCTTATGTATGAATTACCCTACATGTAATTCTGAAGTTTCCCGATGAGTATAACTGATAAACACCTGCAAATAAGACAGTTGTCCTTTCTGAGTGGAGGGGCACCTTCTCCAGCCAAAAGATAACTCTTTACAGGAACCAAATTCCCTGTATGTTTCTGCCTGGATTTGCTGTGTGGTAAAAACCAAAAAGCCCCTTGGGGGGGTCAGACCACTTTGAGAGGGGGTGACGATCTCGTGCGATAGGCTTGGAGGCCACCCCAGGCCATTAAGAAAACAAACAGCAAGGGCAAATTTGTTCAGCGCCCCCGTCATAAACAGATAAAACCCCTCAGTCTGATTTTGACGAAGCTGGCCGCTGAAGTTGCCGGGCAACAGCAACAAATTTCATTGGAGCCAGAGTCGAGCATGCTGAGTAACATTTATCACTGCCTCTGCCTCCTAATTCAGGCCTAGCTTTTATGGGTATCTCAGGAACAGTAGCATTTCACTTTCTCTTTGTAGTGGGAGAAATGTATCTGGGATGAGAGAGTCTAGCGTGTTGCCTGGGTAACAATACGTTCAGACAGGACAAATCGGGGAGAAGGGTTTAGTAGACATTAAAGCTCAAAACAGCAGTGCTGTCTGTCTGTGAGATGGCGTGGGGTGCAAATGTTCAGGGGGGGCAATCAGCCGCTTGTTACTGATTAAGATATAAATCAGGCCTTTAGGGAGAGTGATACAGGCAGAGAGAGAGCGAGCGGGAGGGGGCTCTCAGAGGGATTAGGTGCTGCATTCAGGCCATAAATTTGGTCTCTTCTGGTGACAGTTTGGTGACACTTTACTTAAGGCCATGGTTCCAGTCATTTATAAACACATTCATAACAAATAATGATGACACTTTACAATAAGGTTCCTTATTAATTTAGCAGTAAATCATTTACTACTCAAGGACAAATCATAAACAAATATAGTCACTACTTCAGAAAAAATGCACTACAATTCATTAATGATGAACAGACATGAGTTCAGTATAGCATTTTTTGTGTTACTCATTATTCATATTTTCAATAGCTCACAAAGATTTATAGAATTAACAGACATAATAACCAAATACAGTAACTGCTTAAAATGTACTTGTGCAAATGAGAAATAATGCTCATGAGGTGGAATGGTGGTGCAGTGATTAGTGCTGTTGCGTCACACTCCAGGGACCCGGGTTTGAGTCTCCAGCTTGGCTCCCCATAGGTTTGGACCCCCAGCCTCCCTCAATATGGATGATTGTTTATATGTTAATGTGATCTCCTACTGTGCTAATTGCTATATCGATTAATCTATAAATGAACCTTTGTGAAGTACTGAAAGAACAAATAATGAATAACAGAAAAAGTGAAATATTGATCTCATGATCATTCTTCATTAATGAATCATGATGGATCATTTATTTCAAGCAATTACTATATATGTTACTATATCTGTTAATATTGTAAACATTTGTGAAATACTGAAGGAACAAATAATGAATAACTCAAAAAGTGATATACATATGTCCTGTTTATTCATCATTACTGAATAATAGCAGATCTTTTACCTCAAGTAGCTACTATATTTATTCATGATTTGTATGAGTAGCAAATGATTTGCCGCTAAGTTACTAAGGCATCGTATTGTAAATAATAATGCATTCATAAAGTATTATGTACATGATTCATCAAAAGGCATAACACATTATAGCCATAATGGCCCATTAATGACAGAATAAATTCTCACTTAAGGCAGAAATGCATTTGAAATGGACTGCACTTAATAAGTTTTATTTGTAAGATAAATTGCAGCGATTAACTACGAATATGCATTTGGGGTGACAGCAGAAGTGATGCACATAGGTTTTGATGTAATAACAGGCAACAAATGGCTTTGCATGTGAAAATAATAAAATCTGAAAAAGCCGAAGTACAGACTGCAAGGACATGCACTGTACATACAAAAGTAATTAATGAAGGACAATTTCTTGTGCAGTGGAAGTAATTTCACAGGTCATTTAACAAGAAAAGCAGGTGGTATCCTCGGCACAGGAAAAGATTTCCGTTAGCTAATTTAGAATAGTTAATGGAACATTTTAAGTTAGACAGCAGGACCATTTAATCAACAAGGCGTTTTCAATAAAATAACTCATTCAGTAGATATTTTAATATAGGATTCAAACTAGTAGGCTCCTTTGTAAGTTTTATAAATGAAGGTAATAGGGTATTATTACAGATTCACAAAATAAAGGTTTCAAGAAAAAGACAACAATTCAACATAATATAAAACAGCACGCTGGTATATCAGCAGCATTCATCTATACCCATGAAATACAAAACACATATATGTCAGCAGCGTTCATTTATACCCATGAAACACAGAGCACAGCTACAACAGCAGAATTCATTTATACCCATGAAACACAGAGCACAGCTACAACAGCAGAATTCAGTTATACCCATGAAACACAGAGCACAGCTACAACAGCAGAGTTCATTTATACCCATAAAACACAGAGCACAACTATGTCAGCAGAGTTCATTTATACCCATGAAACAAAGATCACTGCTGTGTCAGCAGAATTCATTTATACCCATAAAACACAGAGCACAACTACATCAGCAGAGCTCATTTATACCCATGAAACAAAGATCACTGCTATGTCTGCAGAGCTCATTTATACCCATAAAACACAGAGCACAGCTACGTCAGCAGAGTTAATTTACACCCATGAAACAAAGATCACTGCTATGTCAGCAGAGCTCATTTATACCCATGAAACACAGAGCACAGCTACGTCAGCAGAGTTAATTTACACCCATGAAACAAAGATCACTGCTATGTCAGCAGTGCCCCCTCAATGCCAGTTGGCCAGACTTTATATTGCTTGTATCACTTTTGATCCACTAAACCCAGCTTCACGCTGGACTCTGGATTGATAATCCACCTGGCAATATGACAGGGAAGAGAAAAGGAAAAAATACAAAACAACAACAAACAAACAGCTCAAGGCTCAACACTGCCAGCTGCTGCTCTCTAAGCTATGTGTTGGTCACAGAGTAAGTGAATAATAGAGGCTGTAGCTCTGTTGCTATTGGAGATTATTGTATGCTCAGCACTTCTAATAGAAAAGTGCTGAAAAGTCTTATTTGAAAAGGGGTCATCTTTACTAACCTGGACCTTGGAGGCTTGTTAAAAACACTAGAGGTGATCAACTACTGGGAAAGCTTAAACTGAGAATTGTTCTGTAATTTTGTAAGCATTGGTTCAAAACTTGCATTTGTAACCAATGAACCACAAAAGTAGATAAGTATATCCTCATACGATATGCCTTTCATCGTGATGCACAGGAGCTAGATTTTTGAGAATGACTGGACTATTCTAAAAAGGGCGAGAATTTCCAAGAACAGCTTTGTACATCAGTCCTCCAACCACGTACCTGGGCCGGGTTGCAGACTGTGGCCTATTGGAAGTGAAACAGTGGGTGTGGCAGTGGTGCATCAATCCAACATGGACTACATGCATCCACACGCACTCATACACAATAACACACTGAGGGACGTTTTTAAATTTAACGTCACAATGTAGTCTAACTTTCCTTGGTGGGCAGAAGGAAATAGTTAGATCAGTAAGCACAGACTAGCCTATTTGCTTAGAACTCAGAGGATGGGTGATTGCTGCTTCAGTTTTCATGATTATCCAAATTACTATTCGCAGAAGAAAAAATACATTTTAAATTTTAGATTTAATCCCCTCCCTGAATGCTAAGAAGGGTAGTGAACCATATGGCACTTTTCCACTGCCATCAAGAACCAAGCTGTACCCAAGCCAGATTGCAAACTGGAGTTTTTCCATTGCAAATGATCTGAGCTGTACCCAAGTTGCACCTGCGTCACCACCATCTGATTAGGTGAAATGCAGATACTGGAGTTTTGTATTGATATGCATGGATTAGCTGAAGGAAATGTTTCAATGTTACTCTCCTTCTACAGGGGGTCCTTGGGTTGCGGCACAGTTCCTACGGCGGTGACGTAACCCGAATTCCGGTAGTGAGCACTGTGAACAAGAAACACCGTATGTCGAGACGTCGTTACCCGAGGACCCCCTGTATATCCAGACCAGAGTTATGTACAAAGGTGTATCTGAAACAAAGCTATCTCTGAGATAATCATTAATAACAATTAAATCATTATTATGCGATTAGTTGTCCTGACAAAATATCCAGTTTATAATAAGTATTTCATAAGTATTTAATGAAAAATATATATTCTAAACTTTCCAAAGAAAACAAGACCACTGTGTGTACCTGCACAAACATACATAAGAGTGTTTCATGTCTTGTCCACATTGTGTCAATTATTATAGGTTTTTCTCAGCTGTGTTGCAACCGCAAGACAACCAGGGCTGGCAACAGTAATCAAAATGGACATGAATGAAGCTCAGGTAATCCTCCACTTCTGCTTACCTGATGCATAGTTTAATTTGGCACTGAGTTTGCGGCCTCCGTGTGTTTGTCTTGCTGGGAAAGCTGTCTTTATAGCACGTGTATGGGAGGGATGGAACATGCCTATTCTGTTTTATGTATTTATTTTTATTGTTCCAAAAATGTATTCTTCAAAAACAGGCTACCAGTTTTTCACATGGAAGAGGGATGGTGCCTTGGTCATCATTACAGCATGAGCAATTTGACTTTTCATACAATATAATTTTGCAGAGTAAACTGTCCTTCATCTTATATAGGACCATACAAACCCTACAGTATGTATAAGAAAGAGTCTGGTCAGGAAAGGGATAGGAAAACACCGGACATGGAAGAAGGGTCTGGGCTTAAAATAATGTAACTCTCATATTTTGTTGATTCAATGCTCCCCCAAGCCTCCAGAGTCCTGGATAAATGGGGTCAGGCTATAGTGAAGGTACACTGACTTTTCTTTATTTCACAGTTCTGAATGCTTAGCTTAACTGTCATTACACTCACCTCTCTGTTAAGTGAACTTTCATAAGCTTTGACTAGACACCCTGCGATGGGCTGGCCCCCTGTCCAGGGTTGTTCCCTGCCTCGTGCCCGTTGCTTCCGGGTAGGCTCCGGACCCCCCGCTACCCAGTAGGATAAGCGGGTATAGAAGATGGATGGATGGATGGATGGATGGCTAGACACCAATACATTATTAACACATGCCCAAACACATCATCTGTTATACAAAGCAAACACAATGTAACGTAAGTAACAAAAAAATAATAACATATTAAACATTTTCAATCTAACCCTCCAAGAATAATGTTGTTGGCACAAGGATTGGCTGAGTCTAAGCATGATTACTCTAGAGCAGGGAAAATACAAAACAAAACCATATAGCACATACAGAGGGAACAGATTAAATTAATATGCACAATCCTTTCCATCATCTAAGCCTCCATCTCACAGTATTACATTTTATTTTAACAAAGCATATTTTTTCAGATATAAAAAGAACATTTCTCAGAAGACAGTAGATTTTCCAGTTAATGTAATATATACATCTTTCTGCCATCCAAAAGAACACAGCAAATAGAGAGGAGCTAAGTATTCATTTGCTTGTCATAGGATGACAACTATTTAGGCTAAAATGAATAGGTTTTGTGAAAAAACATCAATATTATGTGACTTTTTCCTCAAATAAATACCTCTCTTCATTTATACCTCTCATGCACAAACCTTATGAAAAAAGGGTGTTTTTCTTGACAGGGAGAACCTTAATGAATTGTTGACGCGAATAATTAAACATTAAAGAAGGCTTGCCATTGGTCCTCCATGCCATATCAGTTTACCAAGCGGTAAGTGTTGAATAGGGATTCTGACGTGCGCTCATTAATACCTTGGAGTGCGCCATGGAAATAAACAGCTTGTGCCTGAATGCTGCTTGTTGATGCCTGTTGTTCTTGCAATGAGGGACATTCGTGTCTACAGACGGAGACCTTGATCAGGTGTTAAGTATTTCCAGAAACACCAAAGACATTTCTTTATTCCGTATGTCATTTATTTTACTAAAATGACAATTTCCTATCTCATCAAACAAAAATGAAGGTGTATTTGCAAAAACAGAGTTGCTCGATGTGTCCCTTTATGGACTGGAACAAATGACAAACCCAGATTGCTAAATATTGAACCGTTGCAGTCAGTTCTATTTGGCAAATGTATTTTGGACGTCTCCTTATACTGGAACTAAGGCAGTTGAACCACAGCCAGAACCGGCAGGCCTACAATGGAGATCCCCTTCTCTATGGAGGTAAACAGGATGTTGAAATCTAGAAGATGGATGGTGTGATAATCACTCCGATCAGAATAGTGAGCAGAATCACATGACTTATGAGGTGGGAAAAACGGGAAACATGAAAGCAAACACCAGCATAAAGAAGGCTTTCCAGCAGAAGAGGAAACAAACAGGAACTCACCACAATACGCCCGTCATTCCAGGAACAAAGGTCAGGTGACAGGCATGCCCCCCCTCTCCTGAAATCATAACCAATACTAGAACAGTAAAGAGCATGATGACCTTAGAGCATGGTGGCAGTATTATGGTAAATGCCAGTCCACAGATAAGACTGAGGTCAATTGTCTTTTTCCTGTAATTATTATACCACAACTGTCATTCTTATGACTTAGATTGACTTATGCAATAAAATGAACATAAATTTCATGTAAGATTTATGCATAAACTAACAAAAGCTAAGAAGTCCTCACAAAAGTGGGGGGGGTGACCAGTTATTAGATTTGTTGCATTTAAATTGATTTTTCCATTCCAGTGACCTTTTTGCCTTTAAATGGTATGTGGACAACAACTTGTCACTCAATGAAAATTAAAAAGAAATGATCACAGACTTCAGGATATCAAACAAGAAGGACCATTCTGCCTCTGCATCAACAAAGGGAAACCCAGCAGCCACACACGCAGTTCAGGCTCGCTAATCTACCTGCAGTCCAAACAGATTCTGGCCAGTACCTGGATGGGAGACCAACTAGGAAAGCTGGGCTGCAGCTGGAAGAGGTGACAGTGTGGCTGACTGGTCAGCGCATCCTGTGGTCTGCGTGGATCCCAATGCCCCAGTGCAGTGACAGGTCAGCGCATCCTGTGGTCTGCGTGGATCCCAATGCCCCAGTGCAGTGACAGGTCAGCGCATCCTGTGGTCTGTGTGGAGCCCAATGCCCCTAGTGCAGTGACAGGTCAGCGCATCCTGTGGTCTGCGTGGATCCCAATGCCCCAGTGCAATGACAGGTCAGCCCATCCTGTGGTCTGCGTGGATCCCAATGCCCCAGTGCAGTGACTGGTCAGCCCATCCTGTGGTCCGTGTGGATCCCAATGCCCCAGTGCAGTGATGGGGACACTGTGCTGTAAAAATGGTGCCACCCTTCGGATAAATCATACAACTGAGGTCCTGACTCTCTGAGGTCATAAAAGATCGCTGGGCATCCTTTGGAAGAGTAGGTGTGGTAGCCCGATATCCAGGCTAAAATTGCCCACTGTGGCCCTATCAGATCTGGCCTCATAATCATCCCCTATATCTAACTGGTGAATCCTCTCCTGTCCCTTCAGCACCTTAGCTGCAGTGTGGTGAGTGTACTGGTGCAGATTGGCTGCTGTCCCATCATCCAGGTGGGGGCTACACAGTGGTGGTGGCTGAAGTGGCTCCCCATTGATTCTGTAAACTGCTTTGGGAGGATTGAAAAGTATATTTATTCATGGTGGAAAGTGTGGCCCACTTCCAATTTCTTGTGCTTTACTTGACATAAGACTTTTCCTGGACACTGAACGCCCACCACTTTGTGAAGAAGATCCACCAATGTCTCTTTGTAATAAGAAAACTACAAAATGGTTCAGCCCCTGATCAGCTTTTACCACAGCACTGCTGAGGGCAACTTAAGTTATTGCACTACAGTGGGCACTCTGGTTGCCCTGCTGACAAGCGAATAAACCTACAGCGTGTGGTAAAGACAACATGGTGCATCTATGGTGTGAAACTGCCATAGCTGGAAGAAAATAATGTTAACCGCTACTACAAGGACATCCTCGGCATCACCAAAGACCGGCCCCACCTCAGGTATTGCTTATGTGCGATTTTACCATCAGGCAGAATAGGTAAGATAAGGTGAAGTGATTAGTCTTTGTTGACACACCACAGCACACAGTGCATAATGATATGAGGCATCATGAGATAGCAGGGGGCAGCTAATTTAGCAGCCAGGGAGCAATACCTTGCTGGTCAGGGATTCAAACCAACAATCTTCTGACCACTAGTGTGCTTCCCTAACCATCAGGCTCCTCGTACCTGTTCTATTTCTGAATGAGGTACCTCCCCCAGACCCACTCTTTGCACCACTTTATTGTGTTGCACTGTTACCTTTCTGCACTGTTCCACAAATACGGTGCATATACTTCTGTTCTCATGCTTCATTGAATATTGTGTATTTCTAAGTGTATGTTCATGTCTATATTTATCACCCCGTCTATATATATATATATATTGTACTGCTGCCTGAATGCTGCTAATTGACATTTCACTGCTCTTTGTGTTGATCTTACCTTATCTGTCTTTTATTAATTGTAGAGCTGAATACCAGAGCCTTCCTCTTCCATCTTCATCATCCTCAGCAAGCTAGGAGCTGCATGGAAATGTATGTGTGCTTTCATCAGCAAGCGTACGTTACCTGATTTGTTTTTTTAATCTCCTTCAGCAATCGAGAAAAGGTTGAAATTCTTTTTTTACTTCGTGCCTTACGTGAAAAATTGAAGAGAAATGCAGAGACGGCAGTTCTCTGTCTGTACTGTTATACCCCCATGTTATTTGCGGAGCAGAAGTATAATGCGAGGGACACTAAGGTGGGTTCTGAAATCACGATTTATCACAGTTAACAGGAATCACAGGGATGTATTGCTGAAAAAGAAAAATAAAACAAGAGTTTGCACGGGGTGAATATCTAGAGCAGAAAAAAATAATATTTGCTATCCTTGATTCATCCGTTTTCCATAACTGTTTACCCAGCACACAGACAACGTGTGTGAAGCCATTTCCAAGAATGACACACCCTGGGTCAGATGATTGCCTATTGGCAATTTAAGGACATCAGTATTTAGTGACACTATATTTATGACTTTGGACTTTTGCAGGAAACCCACGGGGATCTTTACTGGATTTCCTTACACGAAAACGGTTTTTATTTTACAGGAACTCCTCATACTTTATTTGTTCTCCTAATTGGTACTATCATCATAACCAAAGACCCTGAGGGACCACATATGTAATCATTTAAATTGTGAAAATGTACAATCAGATCATTCAGACGTAAATCCATCGACGGCATGCGTTGTAGTATACAGAAATACAAACCCATCTTTCCTTTTTCATTCTGGAGTCTTTGTAGAAGCTTGGGATTATTGCATCAATAACTATTCCAACCATATATTGCAGGTAGTGCTAGCATAGAGGGTATGAATATGGACCATAGTAGTAATAGTCTGAA
The DNA here is from genome assembly GCA_026784285.1 of Stomatorhinus walkeri. Taxonomy (NCBI): domain Eukaryota; kingdom Metazoa; phylum Chordata; class Actinopteri; order Osteoglossiformes; family Mormyridae; genus Stomatorhinus; species Stomatorhinus walkeri. Next base: position 8,296,713 of record JAODUD010000019.1, on the reverse strand, counting down.
TTGTTATGAGTTACATCATCACTTAGTGTTGCAGGTTGGGACACGTACAGCACTAAATCATTCTGTCTAATTGCACATCACCTGGCCTCATGTGTTGATTGGCATGCCCCCTGCCAGCGGGAGCTGGTACTGTCAGACCATACACACCTCTTTCTGTGTCTGTGGTGCAGATGTGGTCAGATGTTTAACCTAGAAGGATTTACTCAGGATATCTGAAAGTATATCATTACTAAAAAAGTGTTATACAGAAATTGAGATTTCTTCCTACGTTGAGTTGAAACTCATATTAGGTTTATTGCCATCATTTTCGTAACTAAAGACCTTCCGGTTCGTGCTGTATGATTGGTACCGGCTAATAGGGAATGCGCAGTTTACACTATGCAGCAGTCAGTGAGAACCATGCACAAAGGAATTGATTAGAGAAGTTCCCTTTCCCATGATTTGAATTTCCAGTGCATGTAACATATGAAGAACGAGATAAATTGCTGCTTCATGTTGGCAAGCTTTTGGCGAGCAAATTAAAGAAGAGCTTGTGAGCTTAACCTCTCCTTTTCTATGAAGACAGCTCTCTAACTCAGCTCAGCTCATGCCAGTGTTACAACTGGGCATGGATGATGGTCCACGATGCAGCTTTTGAGCTCAGGGAACTTTATTTTAAAACTCAACTCAAAATATTCTGGAACAAAACAAACCAGACAGGAAATATAAGAACAGTATAGCAGCACAGACATTATTTTCCTATGTCTGTTATATAAATATGTGTGCATTTGTGCTGTGCATTTTAATCATTATACCGCGAAAGAAGTATAAATTATTCACAAAAAGGTTAAAATATGCGTGGCAATTTCTTGTCATAGCAGCACAAATGCTCATAATATAAATACAGATTTATGTTGCTATGACAATTGCTCCGTATGGCAAAAGGGTACTTGCATACAAGTTATGTGCAACCCTGCCCAGGGGAAGGCATTGAAATGTCAATTGCTTCGGGGGGTCACAACACCATGAACAATATGGAGACTGGGGAGTCACAACAGAATAAATCTGAGAACCACTTTTTGTCACGCTTTGCACAGGTGGAAAACAGCTCTATGAGTGGGGATAAACCTAGGGGAGCACAGGGAGTAGAACGGGATGACTACTGACACCTGCTGGCAAAACAGGGAATAAATCAACAAACAGAACTGGACAACACATGGACCTTTCCTGACAGCCAGACTCTGGATCTGTGGAGATCGGGGGATGGAGGGGTAACATCACAGAGAACAGCTGTCATGTAATTACAGACGGCTTGTCTGTGTTTGCCTCCAGTCTTTGTGTTGGCTCTGAACACAGAGAATCCAGGACACTTTATCACCTAAGGTTTTGCCAAGGGTCCGGTCATGATTAAATGATTCCTCTGTAAATTAGTGGACCAATTTGCCAGCTGTGAGCTACGGGTCACAGATTGTATAATGGCCCTGCTCTGCATGTTCCAGCTATACATCAGCATTGTGTTCCCTCACATATTTTCCTAAGGAGAACATTGTGTCCACTGGGAAAAGTCGTAACGATATAATACAGGCGGGCCCCTATGGTTCCACATTCCCAGTCCACAAACACCCCACACCCCATTTTTACCCTATGGTGTGAGCAAGGTTTTTAGGTCTTACCGCGAGATTGGAACCAGCTGTTAGTCAAAGGGAACCGAAATGACATTTTAGCTGTTGATATGATTACAACCTGATCACTCTCCACCTAGTTAACCGTGCTAATTTTTACTGTACAAATGTTATCAGTGTTGGTTGGTGCAGATGGAGGACAATTCAAATCTAGTACTTTGGAACCAAAATGGTACACTTAGGAAATATAAAGGCCTGTTTGAATCATGGAAGTCTGTTCTTATTACTATGCATTCATTAATAAACATTATTATGTTGAACATGTGATTATTCTCAGAGTCTGAGGCATTCAGGCTGAAGTCTTGAATGAATCTGAATGAGCCTTTAATGACTTGTTTAACTCATATATTTTAACATCCATGCTCTCAGTTTGAGAACTCTCAGACAGATTAGGTCTCCGAGCTAAGCCCTAGATATTTTAAGATCCTAGCAACGCCTCTGATTATGCTGTATATTATTACAAAACGTAGAGCAGAATTTGTGCCACTGCAATTTCTACCAAATTGTGGTAGCTGCATTGTTATTTATTGCTAAATATATCATGCATCAAAAATAAGGGTTTATCTGTATCCGCTGTGTTTAAGCCCATGCACATTCTCAGGGATTGTGACAGCAGAACAGGAACAAACATGGACACAGGGATAAACTGTGTTGTAATCTCTACATAGCAACCATGGTGTCATGCAGTATATATTACCTATTTATTTTTTACTTGTTTAAAGAACAAAGTACATTCGCAGACGTGCCATGTTTTATGTATTAAGATGGGTTTCCAACATGAAAATGATGGAGCTTTAGTCGTGTTTATTTGTACTTATCCTTGTCACTTATGTTAACCTTGTGGTTTTTCCTCTAGCTTAAGCTCATTTGAGTGCAGAACTGTGGCCAAAAACCCATGAAAATAAATTGAATAGGACAATGGCTATTATCTTACATTGGAGCTTTTCAGAGTATATCAATAGATATACGCACATGCTAAGTGTACAGCTATCACTTGCTATCTTAGCCCTAAGAACAGGCACATTTTGTTTGCTTTGTTGTATCCTAATTATCAGTTAATACACTATAAAATGCTGATAATTTGTGCATTTTTGTTTGCTGTATGCATTTCACAGGAACTTTGGGAATCCATAAGATGTGGATCTACCGCTGAATCTTGACGAGGTGCCTATAATTAATTCCTACGTTTAAGAGGGTGACAGTCAACCAATATACATTCCAGTCAGTATTCTCTTTTGGTAAACTGTGAAGGGTTTATTTATTTAATGGTTAGCTTAGTGGCACTTAGGGTCTGATGGTTGAACCCAAGTGTTACGACCGGCTGCCGGTCGGGCGTGCAGGGAGCAGGCAAAAGGCAATGGGGTAATCCAAACAGGGTTTATTCCTCAAACGGAGGGCAGACATAGGAACATCACGATACATCACGATGACACGTCTCGGGAAAGGGACTTCCGATGCGGCATAAATACAAGATACAATCAGGTAAGAATGGACAACAGCTGGTTTCCATTAGGATCGAACACGGGTTAACGAGGGGGGCGTGGCACACACGAGGCTCGGACGGGCGGATCATGACACCAAGGGATACCAGCTGACACTTTCCTAATAGCTTCTCTAAAGACACAAGCAAGTTCTCCACTAGCCTCATGCGGAAGAAAAGCAAAAAAAAAAAATCGTCATAGTTATCGTCAGCGACCTTTATTTTCAGGCTAAAACAAAATGATAACTAAATAAAAATTATTTCTCGAGGTCTAAGACTATGACGAAGCGTATTGACAATTTTGTCAACGAATAAAACCAAGACGAAAATGTTTGCCTGAGACGAGATCCAACCAGAACTAATGTAGTTCGAATGAGGCAGGGGTCCATCCATCCATCCATTTAGAGAGGTCCAGTTAGAGATATTTCTTGAAGCAAAGGTCCGGAAGATCACAATGAATGTTGCATGACTGACTCTCAAATCTAATTCAGTACAATTCTAACGCTTTTTAACAATATTTTTTGTTACGTGACATACAACTGAACATATATGTATGACTGCCGATATTTATAATATTTTCTCATTCACTAAATAAAAGTGGGGCTGCATTTCAAAATAAAAGAAAATAAATAAAATGAACATGAAATCACCAATAAACCACATCTACAAATATTTATTTTAATATTATTAAATATATAATAGGAATATCCGGGGAAACAGGGTTTATTAATAGACAAACGGAGTAACGCAGGGAAAACGCCACGAAACATCACAATGACCGAACTGGGGTAACTAACTACATCCCTGCATAGAATTCAGTTATGCAATTAGATAGTGATGTGTGACCAGACAGAATGCTTTTTGGAGTCTACTCAACAGCCGCATCATCATAATGAAGTGTCTCCTTAACATTTAAACGTTAAACTAGTTAGTTACTGAGGGAGCGACTGAAAAAATGATGTTGGAATTTTCAAAGATGTTCAATGCTAATAATCCAAGGGAAATTACTGGACAGCATCATGTGTAGGAGGATGTGGCCAGCAATAGTTCCTCGTGCACCTGGGGCTGTAGAAGAATATAAAACAGTTAGGGCTTTCCAGGAGAACGAGATCCCTAGAGATCCCAGAGAGGAAATCCTGACAGGGATACAGCATGGTTGGAATCAGCCCAAAGACCAAATAAACCTGCTGTCTGCCCAGGGTTTGGTTTGGGGCTTCAGTTCCCACCTCTGCAGTTCTATGCTTAGACTTCCTAAGACACACAGTCTCCATATTGCCATGGTGTGTGGTAAGGCTATCACTTAAAAAAAAATCAAGTTGCTTTCAAATGAATTTCAATTGTCATGCAATTTGTTTGAATATATTCAAATACCTGTGACAGTAAAGTTACATGGTGTACA
>JAODUD010000019.1:8282034-8292073 GCA_026784285.1 Stomatorhinus walkeri | reverse complement strand
TTTAATGCTTAAAGCACACTTTGCAGGACATGTCTGTATTATTTAGCTTTATCCTTGCCATCAGGTGTAGTGGGATCACAAAAAAATATTTCCCCACCCTGACCTTTTAGGGGGTCCATAGATGGCAAACAATACAATTATAACAAATGGTCTAACGTGCTTTTAGGCTACAGCGAGAGACTAAAATTCATATGGATTAATTATTAGTTTGAATTTGAAATTTTCACATCATGTTTGAACATTGGTTAAAGAGTGACAACCCCAGTGTGTGTGAACATTCAGCTTCTAATGAACCAACACCTTTTGCACAGTGACCTCATGCCCTGTTTTTAGAATTTAGTGATTAGCTGTCATTATTGACACTCCACAATGCATTTAACCCAAATGTGACATGAAAGACGGCAGCTAATTCAGCTCCCAGGGAGCAGTACTTGCTCAGGGATTTAAGCCTATGAACTTTCAACAACAAGTGCACTTCCCATTAAGCCACCTCTGCCCACATTCACTAAGGTAGTCTCCAAGCTCACAGTGACCCTGTACTGGGCAAGTGTAGACTAGTGCACACTAGCTAGTAAGAATACGAGAGGTTGGAGAAGGATTAAGGAGTCAAGAAATATATAGAAATTTCTGAGGGGGGTGGAAATAATCCCTGTCAGTTGATCGTCTCTCTAATATAGCCATGATCTCCCAACATCCATAGAAAAGATCACTCAAAGTTTAATGGGCTTAGTCACAGTGACTCACATTCTTTTTGTATAATGTTAACCAATCCCTTACAATGATCTGTAAGATGTTTGGTGAGATGAATGACATTTCTTGGCTGTACATTGTGGGTTTAGGCTGGGTTGGACTGGGATTAAAATTGACCCTGGACTTTGGGGTCCCCACAAGGATTTCTGCCAGCCCTGGGTTTTCTAATATTGTCCAGTACTTGGGATAGTCTGCGTCTGAGAGTCAGCGGCTGTTGTTTCAAGGTCTCTTTAAAGTCGAGGTGGCATTCAGGACCTTGGTCTACATCACCTTTTAAATTTATGAAGTGTGATGCGTGCAGATGGCCAGGCTAACAGGGCAACTAGATGTTATGTAATGTTGTCTCAGTCACCATTACTCAAACAGCTCACGCTGAACAAACAGAAAGATTCTTGTGGTTCTCCATGTAACTGCAGGTTCCTCTCCAGAAGGACTACAGGAAGATATTCAGGAACCTAGGTCTTCAGGGCAGAAAGGAGCTCCTTATGATGCAATATTAAAACCATATTTATTGAAATCTATACATATTTAACAGGTATAGATGTAAATTGAGGTACGTATAATCTCTGTAATGAACTATAAAAGGTCTGCACTAGTTTACAGAGACGAATGATCTGCTTTGCCCATGCCGTACCAGCCATTGCAATTTAAATCAGATCACATGGTTGTGGAACAGAACAAACACACACAATAGCTGGGGGGCTAAAGAAGGGATTTGGCTACCACTCATTCATACTGTGACACGGAAGATTTACCTTCAGACCTTCGAATTCATCTTTGGTTGGAATACTGGACTTTTATGTGCTCTATATAGTATTTGTCAAGGGACATGTGGGGGGCAGGAGAGCAAACAGATGAAAAACCATGTCTGCACCTACTACTGAGGACACTGAGGTCAGGCTTTCAGTATTTTTTCTGCAGCTCCAATAACCACGATCCATTACAGGGCGAGTAGATAGGGCTCTACTTCTGACCTCCATATTTTAAAAATCCTGGGTACGACCGTGGCCAAAATGCAAGGCTACATTTATAATATAGAGACTTAAAACTTCTCTAAAACTTCTATATTATTTACTCACTTGAAAGTTTGTGATTCCTAAAACATCTAAAGTTGTTTTTCCAAATGAGTTTGAATGAGCTCTGAGTGTGTGGAGTTTATATGTTTCCCATTTGTTTGCATTGCGTGTTGTGTTATCACGATTATCTCTAAATTGTCCTTTGTGGCTTGAAATAGCACATAGGACCCAGATTCAAGCTCTGCGATTCGTTGTATATCACCTTTGGACACTGGTGCTTTGGTTGTTCATGGTAACATATATCCCAACTTGTTAGCCCATCCTGTGGTCCCAGTGCCCCAGTGCGATGACAGAGATACTCTACGGTCCTTCAGGTGAGACGTAAAACTGAGGTCCTGTCACTCTGAGGAAATGAAAGATCCCTGGGCAAGAGACTGGATGGTATGAGACGCCATAGCTATATTTCTCACTGTGGCCCCTTATAATCTGGCCTCCTATCATCCCCTATATCTTACTGGTGACCCCTCTCGGGCCCCTTCACCACCTTAGCCACAGTGTGGTGAGCCTCCTGGTGCAGAATAATCCAGGTGGGGGCTACACAGTGGTGGTGGTTGAACTAGCTTCCCATTCGCTCTATAAAGCACTTTGGGTGTCTTGAAAGGAGATATGTAAATGTAACATTCATTGATTAAGAGACCAAAAGTTTTCAGAATCTGAAAAGAAACAGGTCTGTGTTATTGCACCTTTATAAAATAAACCTAAGATAAGAACAAACAAATATATCTCTGTTGTTATGGATATGTTGTGCTGAAGGTCAGATTTTTCTCCAATTACAGTTATTCTATTTATGCTCCTGTTTTATTGCTATAATATATTGCTCCAGTGTATTGCTTTTCGCCATCATGATTCCGTAAAATGTTCCTGATTCTCAGATTTCAAGGTCCCCAGTTCAGTATATCCTGAGCTGCAAACATTGTGAAGGCCTCAGTCTTGGAATGGCAGGCACTGGAACTGGGCCAGCTGAACAGCTGAACACCTACTCACCTGCCAATGTCTGGACACCTAACTGTATCATTGGGTAGCATGCCAAGGAGTTCTGGAACCTCAGTTGACCTTGGAACCCCCAGAGAGCTTTTCCACTGCTAGTTCAACCTAAGGGGTTCTTTGTTTCTCTCTTCTGCTGCTTCCATAGTGATCTGTGTTGGTCTGTATCTGTATATGTATATCTATGAACTGCGCTGTGTTGGCAAGTACATTTTATACAAATAAATTGAAACTGAAAATGAAAAACCTTAGGAGATATTGTAACTAAACCCAAAGAATCAATATTTATATTTTCTATGATTGATTTAAAATATTTCTCCAGCCTTTAATCGTGAGCCTTTTTATTTGTGCATCAAATATACCTGCCTTTCACATGAGCCTTCTTAATGGTAAGCACAAAGCAGGACTGAGGCATTAAAGAGCAGGAGTTTAAAGACTATTAGCTTAGTGCGTCAGCACAAATAAGCAAGTCATCAGCATATGAAAGGATGGATTGTCTCCCATTGGTCTCTCATAAGAGTTCGCTTGCATCTCCATGACAACATAGTCAAATTACATGGGAAACCATGGAAATTCTGCCTTTCATCTGGGTGATTCTTTTATCTAGAGACACCCACATGAGTTAGTGTTCCTTTTTCATTATATTCAAAACCCCTGCTTATCTTTCATTCTACCTACACCAGTGTGGAAAAGACGGGAAGAGAAATGGAAATTAGAATTACTGATAGTTTCATTGCATTTCAATTTGCCAGATGTTGCTCTTCTGGTAATGCAGAGAACCGTCTGTTTTTGATTTCGTATAATCTTACAGTGAGCTTGGAAGCCTTCCCTTTCATTTAATGAAACCGATTGGTTCATACCCCAAAAAGAATCAATCTCTTAATGTGTTTTTCTAGACCTGAAAAATAGGGAGAAGGGAGTGCTACTTAAAGCTGTCTGCATAATATAAACACTGTAATTTTTGCATCAAATGCCATCAAGGGCTTTGACTACATGGGAAGTGTAATGATGAGGCAGTTTGTTCACGCTGCCCAGTTTTGTGTTAAGGGAGCTTCTGTTTCTGCCTTAAATTAAGCCCAGATAGAATAAATGGTGTTTTCACTGCAGATGTTGTGTGTGTATTGTCGTACAGACTTCTCCTGACTAGCTGACTGCAACTTTGCTAACAGTGTCATGTGATGCTGTGTGTGTGCATTTAATAATGACCCTGGTTGATTGCAAACTATTTCCTCGTTCTCTGTACCAGACTATAAGGTAAAGTGCAGGATTAACGGGCCATAAAAGTAATATGGGACAAGCACAGTAAGTGGATGATGGTTTTATTACAAAGAAGATGAAGTAGTCTAGGCCTTGTATAGCCAAAGGAAACTGCCCTTTATTATGTGAGCAGGACTGCTGAGTTTGCCAGTGGTTCTTCTTGGCTGTTCATGCACTATATGAACATTTCTGCTCATATAAAACCTCATCTTGAGTAAATGTTAACCAGCCACTCTTTGGCCTGGGAAAAGGGACGCACACCAGTCTGTCAACTTTTTAAGCTATGCTTAATAAACATGGCAAATTGATTGAACTTCGGTGTATGCTTCCGTGAAGAAATATTTTAGAAATATTTTATTTGCTACACTTGCCAGATCAAATTTACAAAATAATCTAGAGTTTCAGGTGCTTTTTTGCACGCATGCTGAGTGTATTGGGAAAATTTTATTTAGGGAAAGAGGAAGACATCTTTAATGAAACAGCTGCTCAGTATAATATAAAAATTTCAGTAAAACACTTTAATTCTGTGCCTTATCACAGAGGTATAGTTATGCTTTCTTAAAATTCATAAACATGTTTTTACTTTCTTTAATGGAGTAATATATTATTTCATAGTAATTCTTTAGTCCTTAAATGTTGCTGTTTAGGTCAAGTAGTGTTTCATTGTCATCCTTTAATTTTTAAAATCGTACTTTTCAATGTTGTCAAGATTTATTAAGTTATCAGATTGATTCTTTAGGGCGGAGTTGGATAAGTTTAGCAAGCTGGAGGTGTGTGGAGATGACAGGAGGTCATGCTACATCTAATTCAGGATATCTTTGGGCTTTAGAGAGGTGTTGGGTGTACAGAGGCCTTGAGACCCAGTTGGTTCATTTCCAGCTGGCTCACTGGATCCAGTGACACATCGTGGCTGTACATGTACCAACTGACCCACTTTGGAGCCTAAATGCTAAACAGTGATGAATACCCTGGACACACACATGCACCTACACACACAGTAAACCAGGGCCACTTATCTCCTCCCTGTAGGGGGCAGTTAGCATGCCTGTCTATCGTACTGAACCCCTGTACCAAGTTTGTGAGCTGAACCATTCTGCACTGCTTCCATTTGAATTCACTGACCATCTACTCCTAAAAACCAAGTATTTCACGGCTGCATTGAACAATTTGACACACAGATACAAAAACTTCATTCCTAAAACCAGTGAAGACCCAGATATTTGCTGATGCCCTTATTTTTTCAGTTTATAACATTTTTTTTCCTAGTAGAAACAATATATTTCATTTGTAGTGTAATAAAATCACATTATAGTGCCTTAAAAACAATAAAAACCAGTTTATAGCAAAGTAGTAGCTTACAATTTATATGCAGACTTTTATGTCACCATATAATATGCTGGTACTCGATCCAAGATGCATCTTTATTTTTGCACAAGAAGATATACGAATCGTGTTCAGACCACGTTTTAAGTGCCGCAGCTCCCCCTGCAGGAAACAATAAGTAACAATCATGCCTGAGTCGCAGCAGCATCCAAATACATTTTGTGCACAGCACTTTATAAGGCATGGGTGGTGTTATGGGTAACACTGTTGCTTCATAACCAACCTCTGTTTTGTGTATGTAGTCTATGGTGTGTCTAAACTGCCTATAGCATGTGAGTCCAGCAACTGACATTGTGTACAGGATATATGATTAGAAATTTCTCTGTTGTGAACCTTACAGTGTGTATCAAAGGTCCAAGTTTATTGGTCTTGTTTACACTCTACCATTTACATCTGTGTATTTCATACATCTCCAAGGTGTGACCACTTGTGTTCAGATTCTGTTACTGCCTATGTCACTTTTGCATTTTTGCTCAAAATAGCCTCACGTGCAGTTGCTGCGATGCATCAGGACGCATCGCGTTTACACTGCAAAATATATGTAGTCAAATGTGTCCCAAACCACTTTAGAAAATATTTAGATTGATTGGAATACAATACATCTTGATGGTTGTTTACACTTGTAATTTAGCGTTGACCACTTCCGATTGCCCAAGACACATTTTAAAACCAAATGTAAACAGGGTCATTGTGCTAATCAAGAGTATTATTATGTCAGTTTAAGCAATATAGAGTCAGTTTTCTCTAAACCAAGTATATCCCATACTGTATTTGGATAAACACTGGTCTAAACACTGGTCTAAATTCACGTATAACACATGTCACGTATAACACATGTCACTCAGGCAAATTCTTTGTATGTTTAGCAAAACTTTTGCACTGTAACACAACTGTGTTGTGGAGCATTATTTGTAACAAAAATCAGTGTGGATTACAGTCTGCCTGCTTAAATATAGTGTAGGTCAGTGAAAGATTTCACATCGAATCCATGTCTATGTTCAAGTAGATAATGAGGACGCACTGGCCTCTTTGTTAGTTCTCTCTGAACGAACTTCTTGTGGATATTCATGGCAAGTAATGGAGTGCAAGACATAACATGTGGAACACTCTCATTGAAATGAATGAAATAATCATTATGCAGTAACCTGCGTTGAATTAATTGTTACGCTTATAGAATCAGCCAGGATCAGATTCATGTGTGGAACTGTACATGATACATTTAATTCAGCTGAAAGCTTCTTTAGCTATTACAGGCATAGAAGCCCAGAATAGACCCAAACAATAATCTGCTTCTGCTCATTTAAGCTGAAGAAGGGTCCTACGATATTTTAAATCCTTTTGACCTTCAATTGCCTCAAAAGTACTATTAGACAAAAGGATGTGCATCAGATATTCAAATTCAGCCTCTTCAATGAACATTCTAGATACCCGAAGATTAGACACTACTCAAGAGTAGAATACATCGGTCATGCTTTCCATTCATGCTGCTGTTATCAGTGAAAACCAACATTAAAGTTCCCTGGAAACCCAACCTAGGTAAGCATGTTTGCTAAACACTCGTCTGCATTAGGTATTCTCTAACAACCTTTCTGTCTCCAACACACAGCAAGCAACAAGACAAACACTGGAGCCAGTACTTGGTAAACTTGTTTGCTTATCTTTCCAAGCATTACTCTTGCTCACAAATCTGTGTTTTACTCTGATATTCTGCAAAGTGAGAATGCAGTACTTTTTTCCCTCTGACACATTTTGTTCTTCCAGGCAGAGAAGAATTTCAACCTGCAGCTCAATATTTAGATTGTGTCTATGACGAATCAGATCACACAACTGTTTATTAAAAAGTAAAATTTGGTATTATTAATGGCTAGGATTACCTGCCTGGTTGACATATTTTAGGCTTGTCTGGTTCTACAGAGCGAACTGCTGCTGTTAATTGCATTGAATTTTTTTTTTAAGTGATTTTCTTAAACTTGTAAAGTAGTCAAAAGCAATCATATCCTAATGTTCACTGATATATTTAGAGGGAGGGAAAGAGAAGAAAGATTTCAGAATTCCAATCAGATTAATCATTCTAACATTTCTTTAATTCGTGGCAGTATCAACAATCCTATGGTAACTGAGGACCTAAATAATTCGAATCACTTTATTACTCGTAAACTCAAACATAGCATGCTGAGCAGCGTCCGTTCCTCCATGTTGCGATGCTCCAATCGCTCAGAGAAAGGAGTATAAAGTGTGGTTTTCTGCAACATGTAGAGCAGACAAAAAAAGTCACCTGGGGAAATCTCACTGTAACTAAAGATTGCAAAAATAAAGTGAGGTGATCATATTCAAACACTGCATTTACACATTCCCACAAAGACCACACCAGTGGGAAGCTTAATGTTTGGTTTATTAAAAATAAGAAACCTAGGGAGTTTATGGAGATCACACGCTCCAATATTCTGTTTAACTAATATTTAACTCCTGCCACTGTGCAAAAAAAACCCAAAAAAATAAACAAAATCATAGCCATTTTTCTCCAGTTCCACTATGCTGGACGCAATAGCACTATGAGAACAGAATTTACTATTAATAGGCTGTTCCTGGTTAATGTTAGGTGTTGCTAACTCTCTCTTCCACCCACTCTTTGCATATACCCATACAATCATCTGTTTTAACTGTAATAAATCTGCTATTATTTGCCACTTTCTCACAACAGGAACCTTTTTCTGGAACCAGGACCTTTAGTCATGCTTCCACTGCAGGAACTCAGCCAGATTTTAGTTCCTTGAGGGCAGTTCCAGAACCCATTTTTAGTCCCTACTCCGTAGCAGGTGTAAAGAGAGATTCGTATCAGCTCCATTCACTCCAATGGACCTCTTCGTTTTCACAGCAGCGATGGAACGTCTCAGTTGTTCCTGGTGTGAAATTGTTAGCGTCAAACACTAACAGCGTGGTAGAGTTACAGCATAATAGACCATTTAAGATGTATTTTATGATGCAAGTGTAAGAATCGGACTGTATATTATCGGTACCTTAGTATCAAATTAACATGTGCATTAAAGCATTTTAGTGGATCATCCCCCATTAAATTACTAGTACATATAGTGTCTTGCTGTAGTAAGGAAACAGAGCAGATGGCCTCACAGCTGTTGTTCTGACTCCATTTATATTTTGTAAATTGTTGCTTTTCTGAGGTTCTTTATAGACCGGAAAGCTGGAGAATGAATCAGGTCTGGAAGAGCACTGACACCTCTCAACTTTTGTGCAGGTGAAGACCTTTAAGAATGAAAATTAGTAGTTACAGTTACTAAATTTAGTTATTTCATTCAAATTTATTAAATTACTTTACCAATTACTGAATATAAAAGTAATGTAATTGCTAACTTTTTAATTATTTAAAATCTCTTATTAATAGACTACACATATAGGTTGCCGGGACATTGGTTTGACCCTCTGGGGTCTAGGGGTAGGAAACACACTTTCACTGACTAGGGCATGGTCACACATTTCTTCAAATATCATAAACTTAATTCATGGAAAATACATTATTTCTTATGTATTTTTGGCATTACACTCATCTTTATTTTAATGTATACTGTAAATATGTTAGGTTTTTGTTAAGTTTGTAATTTGACATCAAAGTATAGACATTGCAAAATGCAGTTTGGAACACTTGCAGAAACATAGTAAAGGTACGTAGTAAGCAGTGCTGGCCATTTGTTTTGATCCCAGATATCTCATCACCAAAGTCTTTTCAGCGTTTCACCGTTGTGCTATTCATCAAATTACCATGTGAATGCAATCTGAATACGCGCTAATACGGCTATTTACAACGTGAACAGAGGTCTTCGGGTGACAGTGGTACTACACGCCCCAGATGAACTGCAGGTCAAATTAAAAGTAAAGTAAAAGTAAGATGACAAGGTTTACTTTTTTGCCAATGTAATGTAATTTTAAAAACGTTAATACTTCCAACAATGGATGTTTTGAAAAGAATTCAGATTACGGATTTACCCAGTGTTTTTTTTTTCATGATTCTACATTAAGATTTGAGCGAGGTATAAACGGAAACAGACGCGAAAAGTACACCGCGTCCCTGACGATGCAGCGCATAACGCTTGAAAATAATGATAAGAAGAAGAAGGAGCCCTGCAACCAATTGCAATGGGGTGGGCAATGGGGTGGGCAATGGGGTGGGCAATGAGGCACAGTGTGCAGAAACATACTGTACCCCATGTGTGCTTTATTAAGGGGAAGGGAAAAGGTACAGGGAAAGGGGGTCAGGCAGGGAGCAGCAGTGCCTTCAGGGCCGTCGCACTCCAGAATTCGCACACAGCAAGCGCACATGCATAACTAGCTTGCCCTTCCCTCCTTGCATTCTTCCCAGCATGGTCTTGGGGAAATTATGGCTACCAGCCATGTGGAGACCACAGTTATTGGTGACCTGTGTGGTGCTGATCGCCTCCGCTGGTGTGCCTCAGATTCCCCGTGAGCCGTTATGTCCCTCATGGACTCAGGCATCGCCGCAATGAGCATACCACTGGGAATGAGCATACCACTGGGAATGAGCATACCACTGGGAATGAGCATACCACTGGGAATGA
>JAODUD010000019.1:8271244-8281934 GCA_026784285.1 Stomatorhinus walkeri | reverse complement strand
TACCACTGGGAATGAGCATACCACTGGGAATGAGCATACCACTGGGAATGAGCATACCACTGGGAATGAGCATACCAAGGGGAATGAGCATACAACTGGGAATGAGCATACCAATGGGAATGAGCATACCACTGGGAATGAGCATACCACTGGGAATGAGCATACCAAGGGGAATGAGGATACCATTGGGAATGAGCATACCAAGGGGAATGAGCATACCGATGTGAATGAGCATACCATTGGGAATGAGCATACCAATGGGAATGAGCATACCATTGGGAATGAGCATACCAAGGGGAATGAGCATACCAATGGGAATGAGCATTTCATTGGGAATGAGCATACCAATGGGAATGAGCATACCATTGGGAATGAGCATACCAATGGGAATGAGCATATCATTGGGAATGAGCATACCATTGGGAATGAGCATACCAAGGTGAATAAGCATACCAATGGGAATGAGCATATCATTGGGAATGAGCATACCATTGGGAATTCTAAAAACTCACAGGACATTCTGGAGGACTCCATATGTATGTTCACTGCTGTGTCAGTGTAATAGTAATAACAATATGGTAGGCATATATGCAAATAAGGCTACTGAAGTTCCTCAAAAGGACTGAACAACCAGACAGTGCAAAAAACAATGAAAGTCATTACTGCTCATCATTTGTCAATTCGTTTTTAGCAATATGTATTGTGCAATTTGGGAGTTTTATTGCATCTGACAAAGGAATGAACAGTATCTAGCAACAGGGCCATGGAGATCTGGTGAGTAGGCTACCTGGTAATTAACCTACTTTTCAAGAAATGCAAAACAAACAAAAATGTAATATCACACAAAGTTTAACGATTTTGCCCCCTTGCTGAATTCTGAATGGCATTCATGCAATATTTAATACAACGATGTTTCCTGAGCATGCTCATATGATACGACACGCATTAGGATGGATGGCAGATAATATTGACCATAAAACGTACGTTTATCAATCACTTTAGAGCAGAGTCTTATCTATATCCTGTGTGGTGTGTAACTGCCATGACCTGAATGACTTTATTGTCTTGTTTTCAATGCCTGATTATGAAAATGGACTCAGTCAAGATTGTGGAAATGCAGGAAATGGTATTGCTGACATCCTGAAGTTCAGGATTACCAATTAAAATGATTTAAAGCTCTTTGGTCATTCGTCACACTTGCCACTGTACGATGCTGCTCTGAAAATGCTCTAAACTAGGCCCCGCCCCAGGAACGCCCCAGGCTCAAACGATGTGTGCTGTTCAAAGACATACTAATGAAATACAGTCCTGTTTGTGTTACAGCTGAAGGTCCTACTGCAAGGCTCCCGTGGTCTTTAAAAGCCTCTCGTTCTCGCCAACGCCTCGCCTACTTATTTTCTGACAATACTGTCTGTGTAAACAAGGCAAATGAGTACCTGTGGTAGTCAAAACATGGCTGAAGGAATATTAATGTGGCCATCTTGTGCTCAACATTTTTAACCTGTTTGTTGATTATATAAAAGCTACCAAAACCTGTTACAGACTCAGATTGCTGCTCATTAATGCACCCCCACCCGACATTAAAAAATCGCTCCTTTTCAGTACCATGATGGCTAAAACCAACTGTGTTTTTCATTTAGCTAGCATCTAACATAAATCTGAACTATTCCCATAATGCTTCTTTATGTGGCTGTTTAAAAACAACGAATGATGTTTGTATGCTATAAGACCATTTGAAGAGGATGACAAGCCGGGAGTTATTCTAGTCATTCGACGATTTGTTAAGGTGGGGGGGTATTAGAGAGGCCATATTTCATACAGAGGGGCCTACCGTAGCCAATGATATGTTTTGAATCAGTGAGTGACAGCGGAAAAGGCACGCCGGGGGCCAATTACTTTTCAACTTTGACCAGTGGCCCTGAGGCCCCGCCCCAATACAAGCAAATGATAAGCAGTCAGTCTTTGTATGGGATTGCATGTCTGGAATGTAACAGGTTTGGTTGTTGAGCAGCTAAATGATTCCACTGTAATTGTCTCTGCTTACCTAAGGTAAGCTGGGTGATATCGAGTCCTGCCAAGTCATGGGCGATGTGCCATTTCTTATGATCCAGCTCGACTTTAATGTTATCAATAATGACAGACACATCTGCGTCTCTATTTGCATATGCTTCCCAAGATAATAGTGTCCTTGCGTCTCTTCACCAGTCCTGTTTAGCATGGCTCTAACCAAAGTTGGTGCCAGCAAAAAGTCAATGGGGGGGGGGGGGCAATTGAAATGCACAAAGGGGGCAGTGATATAGCCATTTATCCTGCACCCCTATGTGAAAATAGCACAAGTGATCAGACCTTCCGTACATAACATGCTTATAAACATCTAAACAAATTACACAAACATGTTCTAGGTTAAATCCCGACAGTCACTGGATGCTAATCAAGCACAAATCAAATTCTAAGTTTTACTTTTATGGATAAACAAACTCAAATGATAAATTCATGGTCTCACACACACTAACATGGGTTTCCCTTGGCATTATAAGAATTTTGGAGGCATCTCCTGGTCAAACACATTTCTTTATGAGCTCTCACCCTCGGCAAGAAGGATTGTAAATCTTGGCTTAGTTCAGTAACCGCAGTGTCAGCTCTTCCTATAGGACGTCCAGTTTATCCAGTCTTGAAAATTGCAAATAAAAGTGTACCTTACCTATATATTTCAAAATGTGGGCTAGAATGTGACTGGTTTTAGGGAATTATTCTGGGCTGAATAATGTATCAGAATATTAAGATGAAAATAAAAAAAAATAGATTGTAATCTTTGCTCTGTGCGGTAGGCAATCTGAAGGGTGACACCCCCTTACCCCCCCCCCCCCCCCATGGCGCTGGGCCTAGTTCTGACCTAGCTTTGCTAACACCACCCACCATCATGACCTTTCTTCAGGTATTTCTCATCTTGCACAAAAACAGCTGCAGCTGTTTCAGAGGTGGCTTCTGCAAGCTTTCTGCCATGTCGCTTGATTTGAGCAGGGACTGCAGTCCATCAGCTGACCCAGCCAGTAATTTTGAGGTTTGAATGGAGTGACATTATTATTGAAATAATAGAAGCATCTCGGTGAGTCACAGAGGCTCTGGTGTGCATATTTTTTTCCCGATGCAACTCCATTGGTGACACGTCCCCATCTGACAGATGGGCTTTTCTCGCTTAAAAATTCAGCCTGCATCCTCTCTCCCTGACAGCTGTGAACTGAGTTTGCTGAAGCCACATCTAAGAGCTATAGCATCTCTTATCCTCATCCCTCTCCTATCCTCCTCTTTCTTCACTGTGAGCTTCAGTTAGGTGTTATTCTGTTTGGATCCCACGTGTTCCCCGGGTCGATGCCCGGGAGACGGACTCGAACCCCTTTCCCTGTGATTCTGAAGATGACCTCTTGCATAGTGCCTTTCCACAGCTGAATCCTGCGCTTCACAGTCCCCAAAGGAAAGTTGAGGAGAGAGGAAGCTATATATGTTACCAAATAACCCTCTGCCTGTTTACAAGAAACACCAGTGTTCGGCGATCAAGTTTTTTTTTCCCGTTGACTGTTCGAGGGAGATGGGTAAATAATATATGTTCGACACGCACTGTGTGGATGTGCCTTTCATAACCAGTCGTACTTGAACAGGTGTAACTGGGCAATCTTAAATGTCACTGTCCACTGGAGGTTTTTTTATTTATGATATTCAGTGTTTATTTAGGGTGACCTGCATGTGCATTTCAGTCCGCCAGGCACGAGGTGGGATTAAGCTCCTGGTCATTGATAAGGTCACAGGTGCCAAGCACGCCTGGAGCGGTCGCTGCGGGTCAGGTGACTGCGGACGTAGGACCCGCCCCCTTTTTCTTTTCAGAGTTCTACCCATGTGGAAAAAGCAAAGGAAAGGGCTAAATATGTAGCCGGGTGTCATTGCACATTCTGAAGGATGTGTAAATCATAAATGGATATGTTTATTGTAGGAGGTTGAGGTGGATAAGTGTGATCTGTTTTGCTTGTATTGCTATTCTGCATGTGACATCCTGAGTTTTGCAGAATAAACCTGTCAAAACGTGGCGTGTCTGTGCTCATCGCCGCTGCGCTGTCCAATAGCAGTTTCCTTGGGCCGGTGATGACTACACACCAGGCACAACTTCTAATATCTTCTAACCTGATGTGGCTTGATTTTTGCTAGAATAATATTTGTCAGTGTCTGCTGAAGCCACAGATCGTTTTGAAGATGAAACACTAATGTACTTGTGCAGGTGCAGCTGGTACCTTCGGTAAACATTGGTCCTCTGTGAGAAGACAGGAGAATGAGCATCTACCGGAGGAAGTTAGAAAAACGAAACAGAGACCACCCCATTTCATAAAAAAAAATAATAATAATCAAAATAACTGGGAATCTGCAATATTTCAAAGGATTTCTGGATCGCCCTGGACCCCAGCCTATTGCCCTGTGCTACCTGACACAGGCTCCAGCTAGATAATATGAACTACAATATAGTCAATGTAAATACAGCAAGTAGCGCTGATAAATCATGGAAAAGGTTCCTGTCATGGGAACTCATGAGAAAAACCAACAGAAAACAAATATTGGCAGATTTAAACAACAAAAGCTGGCCAAAGTGCTGTACAGACACAACATATAATACGAATAGCGAACGAACCTGGAAAGTGTGTATAGTAAAACTCAATAATAAACACTGCGAAATTAATTGAAAATAGAATAAGACAAGCAAAATGAATAAAATAAATATTAGAAACCAGATAAAGTCGACGTGCCCCACACTAAACCCCTCAGGTGGAAACAAACAACAACAAAACATTTGTGTGGGAGGAATGACAAGCTACCAAGCAGACCAACCACAGTGGTTGTGGTCTGCATCGCCGCGATGTGCAATTACATTTGTGGGGAAGTATAGGCTATGGAGTCGGGTACATGTCCACGCCTACAAAGAGGTATAAATCAGTCTTTATGCTGCCAGCGATGGGCTTCAAGTTCCCCATGACCATGTTCAAAATGGATGGAAGGATGGACTCTCACCGCTTCTTAGGTGTTTTTATAGCTAAATATATCTTGTATCCCTGCCTCCAGGCTTCCAAACGCCGCCTGTAATATACCGACATTTACTCCTACAGAACCGAATCTCTAGGCAACATAGCATCCATAGCTAGCAACTATCAAAGAAGCAACACTATTGGAAATTTTAATATATTTGCAAAGTAAATCTTGTAGAAGCTGGTGTTTGTTGAGCGTGAAATACATCTCTGATTAATAAACATTTGCCTTTAAGCCAAATATCTGTAGGCCTCCATGTTACTCTCTAACATTGTGATTGTAACAGCGAACAGATACAAGATCCATGTATAATGCCATTGTGGAAGATGCACAAAAGTTTGTGGTTCACATTGTAATGAAATCGCTATAAATCTATGAAGTCATTTTACTAGCAAACCAGCAGAACATCTGTCATTTACCATGTTCATAGCTTTGACTGACGGAAATGCTCATATTATAAAAGCCTTGATGAATCTGACCACAAGTCCATCCGTGTATCTGCAATAATCCCATGTAGTACAGGATCATGGTGATACCTGCAACCCATTCCAGGAAGCAAAGGGCACAAGGCAGGGGACACCCTGGGTGGGGTGATTTTTAGCACTAGTTTAAAATCTAAATTGTTAAAATTAAAGTTAACTATAACTATGTTTACGTTCAAAGGAATTTTATTATCAACAAACAAACCATGGTGCTGCTTAACATAAATGAAATGCTGCCTTGTTTTTTTCATTTGTAAATGTACAATTAAGTGTTTATTTTTGCACATCCCATCTTGCTCACCTATGATATGCGTGCACATCCACACACACACAAGTGGGAACCTAGAGGCTATCCATCCAGTGCACATGGTGCATTCATGGGGGGGTTAAGGGTCCAATAGAGACGTACCTATTCCACCAGGGCTCAACACACCAGCCTTCTTATTACAAGCATGGGGGCTGCTGAGCCACATACCCCCCCCCCCTCCCACCCCCGACACTGTTCTTTGATGTGGGGCTGTTTCCAAACTGTTTTGATGTGTTAAAAGTATTCATGCGACTTTTTGTGCACACTGAACGCTGCACTTTGCACTCAGTCCGTCTTTCGCAATAGCTGATGATTATCAGTGCAGGACATCTGGCTGCTTGCTGTGTCAGGGCAGGATAGCGCTGAAGCCTGCAGAGCTAAAATCACCGTACGCTACAACTTTGCTTTGCTCCCCGTTGTGTTTCTCCATTAAAACAATATAACTGGCTGTTTTTGACAAGACCGTCCAGAGAACATTTTATAATATTGCCTAAATGCAGATATTACCTAATAAGTTCACAGTGTTATCTGAAACTATCTTAACGGTACCCGGTGAAATTTTAAACCATCCTGTGCATTCAAAAGAATTTGCTTGAATAGACAAGTCTTTAAAGGCCCATAATTCTTCACTGTCCCATGTAAGCTTCTCCCATTGTCCTGTCTTCCAGCATATGGTGTTCAAATTGAGGGTAACCATGGCTTCTGAAAATAGCTTACGCGGACCCTAACCATTATACTCAGCATTCTCCGCATTAACACCTACTACCTCACTTACCTCTTGTTTGCTGGATCCTGTGTATGTGTGACTGAGCGAAAGAGTTTCGTCTTTGTGTCTTTGATGGATATACGATTCCAGGAGTGTCCGTCCATTTAGCTGCAAGGCCCTAATGTGGGGCTGCTTCTCAATGTAACAGAGATGCTAAATCTGCACAAGGGAGCTGCCCTTTGCGACAGGCACGGAGCTGGGTTCAAGCATCGCCGCGCCCAGCAGCTTGCAGTGACATTACAGCCTGTTATGGAAATTTCATGGTGCAAAGCGAGGTCCACAGTGGGCAACAGTAAACAGCTTGCTTGTATAATTCATAGTTATTTACTGCACATGTTTTCACATGTTTGCCTAATGAATGGAAATCAAATTATTGATACTTTATTGATCCCCGTGGGGAAACTATTTGTCAATAAGAGCAAAGTCCAGCCAGGGATTAATACCCACTGAGGGACCAATGCCTTTGTTTCCAGGCACAGAGATGACAAATATTTCCCAGTATTTTTTGGCCCTCCATATGCGCAGACTCAAGCAACCATAGACTGAAAATAATCAGTAAAAAAATTCCAATAGGATTTTTTTTCTTGTCATTGTTCCCTAAACAATGCAGTATAACAACTATTTACATGGCATTTACATCGTATTAGGGTATTATGAGTAATCTAGAGATGAAGTATATGGGCGCGTGTGCGTAGGTTATATGCAAATGCTGCGCCGTTTTATATAAGGGATTTGAGAACCTGCAAATTTTGGCATCCGTGGGGGGGTCCTGCTACTATCCCCCGTGGATATTGGGGGATGACTGTATGATAGTGACATAATTTGTTTTTTAATTCAGCTTTATAATATCAGGTTAGCCTAAAAGGCTGCGGTGTCAGGAAGGTCTTATAATTGCCTGGTGATAATTCCCCTGGATCAGAAAGCAGCCTGCGGCCTTTGCCACGTCCATGAGTGCAGCGGGTCCCTGAAACTCCTCTTCTAATGTTGCAGCTCTATGGCAAAGAAAATCTAATCAGAGCAGAGAACTGAGCACCCGATGTAGGCTGTGTGTTGCCCACCAAGCTTATGCTGTTGCAAACACAATTACAGCAGCAAGGAGAATGTGTTGCCAAAATTAACAGGATGCTGGCATTTCTGTGGTGATAATATGTAATGAAATGCAAATTGGCACGCAAAGATGTGTGGGTGGATGAAAGTGGCTAAGCAGATCAGGTGAAGATAGCAGGTATTTCTGATACCTACCAGATGAATGTACCTGGCATGTAACATTTTAACTTATATAGCATAGCCCCCGGGGCATTTCAGCCATCAGAGCCCCCCAGGCTTCTTGTTGTTTGGGGGAGCGGTATTGGTGAAAACTTTTATTATACCAGGATAACTGAGGCCAAGGGTATATGAGAGCATTTGGTATTGGAGGAGGGCATGGATTTATGGATTTATAATTTTAATGCAAAAGTATATTTATCGGTGGGGGGGGCAAATGAAGGAATTAAATATTGGGGGATACACTTCCCCACAGGTTCCTACTCCTCTGGTTGAAGTCCCTCTTTAGCATAAACCCCTGGGCTTCAGCCTGGGTGAGCCCGTGCGTCGAAGCACGCCTGGTAATGAGTCATAAAGGATTGGTGTCTCTGTGTCGCTGCCTCTTACGCGGCCTGTTCTCACCGCGGCAGGCCTGCTGCTCCCCGACACCTCCCCCCAAGACACATCCCACATCATTCAACACGCCACTAATTATTTGCCTCTTTCATCTTATGAAGAGTAATTTCAGTCAGCCGAGATTGATGGTTGTTGGTTGATGTAACTGCGGTTCCCTGGAGAAACGCCAGATTGCTGTCATCAGCCGCCTACTGGGCCCTGATTGGTTGAGGTCTGCACGGCAAAGGTGACAAATGACTAACCAGCTAAGAAACCCCGAATGACTGGGCACTTCATGGATCAAAATTTATCTGGTGATTATATTAGCTATTCTATTTTAATTCTGTGAACCCCGTAAATGGCTTGCCTGAGTGTCCACAGCACACTGCAGGGAGTCAGGATCATAACAATAAACTATATTGAATTTTATTTTGATAGTAGACATATTTTTTCCTGAGTTTTTCATATCCTCACTGTCAAAAAGGGAGGCCTTAGTGGGTTGTGTGCTAAAGTGATATTATGGTGACTGTTTCCATGTCTTTGCATTTGCTCCCTGTAAGAACCAATCAAAGAGCATGTGTTAGCAGCAGGTCTTCTGAGGACCTGCCTGACAGCAGGCCTCGGTGTCACTTTATGTTCAAGGTACTTGTCTACAGAGACATGGATTTATTGCTTTTCCGTTCCTGTAGAACAGCTGCAGACTCAATGAGATCCATGTCTTTCTGCTGCCTCCACTGCCTATTAAGGGGGATTCTTGATGGAACCACTTGGCATCAGAGATGGATAGTTCAAGTCCAGAAAGTAAAAATCCAGACCAAGATTTTGTTTCAGCCAGCCAGTTGAGAACTTTGTGACTCTTTACACTCAACTGGTTGGTTGAAACAAACCCTTGACCTGGATTTTACCTCTCTGGACCTGAACTATTCACCTTTGCTTGGCATTTACAGATTATTTTTCTTTCCCTACTCCCTATTTATAGACAACGCCTGAAACAATGACTCCCTCTGATGGCCAATGATTGTACTGCGCTGCCTTGGCCACACTGCTAAACAAGTACTGGTTCACACGTGCCTTAAATGCATGTACACCTGTATGTACAATATCTAGACTGCATTTCTGCTGCTTATAAATGTGAAAATAGTCTTTATGAACAATAGCATAAACATTCATATGTTAAGATAGGGCTCAATGTTTTTAGTCAGAAAGACACAAAATATAAATGCAATTTAAACATAAACATCCATCAGTATAATACACAAATGTTCATTCGCATGTTTAAACTGGGATTGGATGGGTGTAGAAAATGCAGGAGTGTAACCAAACCCATTTTTTCTAATTGTGTTAAATTTGTCATTCCTAATATAATTACATTTATGTCCACATTGTATGTGGTTTTAGTCGACATTAATCGAATAGAAGAAGAAACTCTGCCTTCTTTAATGTGCTCTTGTGTTAGATAGCGTATGCGACGAATACGGAAGCTTCAGTATAACTGTTTGTAATACTTTCTTTGTTATTTTGGGACATTCCACACCTCTCAGATAGCTTATCAACAAATAACATGCTCTGCTCAGCTGATCGCGCCCCAGCCACGTCTCCGGGAGCAGACGGGATAATACCCTAGGAGCAAACGTCTTAAGCCACAGTGGCAAAATTCAGATTAACAAGTTGCGGCTCTGTTCATTTACATAATCATTCTTAACAGGCACGGCCCAAAACTCAAAATAGCAGCCCTGAAATTTCATACCCAGCTCTTGTTCATTCGCCACCCTCTTAGTAAGACTGGAATGTCCAGGCCTTACAAATTTTCCCAGCCAAACACAAAACAGGACAACACTGCATTTCAGCCTTGTCCGTTTAGACTTATCTCTTTGTGGATCAGATCGTGGGCTTTATTGAGCACTATTTACAATGTAAGGAATGGGTCTCCTTTGCCACATTGTTCAGAAGCTGGTGATTCCCACTGTACTTATTGTGTTAAACTACATTGGGTTAAAGAGCAGCACGACCGATCATCCATACATTTAATTGTTTATCCATTTCTGGGTTATTTTGAGCCTCAATGATATCACAGGAAATAGTATAAGGCTGGGATTGCAAGGCCACTGCACAGCACAGTCTCAGAGACACAAATTCCTTAAACCATAAAGCTTCAGACTGTTAGAGGAAGCTGGAGTAGCTGAGAGGAAGCCAACTAAGTGTGACAGGGAGACTGTGCAAACTGCACACACAGCCAGAGCACGGGCTGGACCAGAAGCCCAGGCAGAGGTTTATGGATTGGGTCACCTAAAATAAATCATCCAATATTAATAAATACCGTCAAGCATTGTTAAATCTTAAATCTGTTTTAAAAAGTATATGCATGTTTGAAGGGTCACTTGTAAGCTTGTATATATATATAATTTAAAGTTAATTTAAATTAAATTTACAATT